>RJWM01000127.1:220310-292639 GCA_004363535.1 Dasyprocta punctata | reverse complement strand
AGCTGAGGAGCAACCTTCCCATATTAATTCGCGGGCCAAGGCCTCGCGGGCATCCTCATGGGCCACCTTTCTAGCACAGGAGGCTTGTACTCTCTCCACGAAGGAACTAAAGTCTTCTTGTTTTTTCTGTATTAATTTTGCCAGACTATCTACTTTATTTGCAGAGCATTTTTGAAAAGTGCGCAAAGCGCAGGAGCGCGCTTGGTCAAAGTACTGAGCAGGGGCCTGAGCATATACAGCAGGGTTGGTGTAGAGGCCTGTGCCTTGAAGGCATTCGAGATTAAGAGGGATGCCTTGGCGCCTATTTTCTTCTGCTTGTTGTTCACATTCATCATTGTAAATAGCTCTCCAATTAACGAATTGTCCTCCTGTGAGAATGGTTCGTGCCAATTGAACCCAGTCTCGTGGTATATTTAGATCTATGGAGATAGTCTCCAATAATTGTTGGGTATAGGGTCCAGCAATACCATCCATCTGGACTGCTTCCCGAAGGCATTTAAGAGTGGTTGGATCATGAGGGTACCAAGGCATAGGGCGTTGAGCCGTGCATTGAAGGTTAACAGGGAAGAGTTGTGCGTGGGGCGGTTTAAATTCTAGCTCAAAGGGGTCTCCCCACTCGGGAGGGCAAGCATAGGTTTCTAGTTGTTCTTGTTGCCATTGTTGCCTGAGTTTTTCATGGTTTTCCCTAGCCTGGCACAGGGCCTGGAAATATTGTTCAGGAGGTTTTTTTGGGGAATTGTCCTGACCAAATACGAAATCGGAGCCAGGCTGGGTTTGGCCGAAAAGCGCCAGCAGTGGGGAGCCCTCCTGCTGTGGCTCGGGTGAGCCAGCAGGCGGGGCTGTTGGAGTACAATTAAGCCTTTTTGGTATGGCTCCACTAGGGGGTGCGCGTACTTGGCGGCATGCAGGAGGAAGTCCCTCTGCATCGCGCGCGAAAGTATGCAGAAGAGGAGGGTAAAGAGGGGAAGCGGTAGCCGTTTTTTGGGTGTTGTTTGGTTTTTGTGTTAGGTCTAAGAGATTATTAAATTCCTCTACAAGGGACTGTTGGTCATCCTCCTGATCGGGATCAGGGGAGTCTGCACATAGAGGCTGGGGTTCGTTGGTTTCAGTTGGTAGAGGTACTTCTTTATCTATAAGGAAGATTTGTTCTGGGGGGGTTTCCTGGGTATTGGCGGTGCCTTGAAGGCAGGCTTGGACTGTAAGTAATGTAGGGATTAGCCCCGGGGGAAATTCCTTGCCATCCTGTTGTGTAGCCGATTGTACCCGATCAGTCAGGCGTTTATATGTATAGGGGTCCCAAAGGTTAGCAGTATGCAGCCAAGGATTGAAGGGCAAGAGAAGCTCCCAATACGCCTGTAGCATGGACAGTTTCACTTTACAGCGGTGGCATTCCAACGGCGCACAAATCACCCGTACCTGCGGGGATTGTGACTTGGAAAGCGCGAAGCCCATGATGTGGGCAGGGGGTCCTACCTGAGGGTTGCTGAGGGTCCCTATTCAGGCGCCACCTGAGGCGGCACGGGCCTCACAGCAGGCAGGACCGACGCGTTGATGATGCGGAGACCAGGCTGATGGCGCAGATCTAATTTAATGTGGAAGTACAGCAGGCTATAAAGAGGGTGTGGGCCAATGGGGAGCGAGGGGCTGGCGGTATCCAGGGGAGACTGTAAAATCTGTAGCCTAGGAGAGGATAGGGCCGAGTACGTCTGTTTATGATATCTGCCACAGGACCCAAATCAGTTGCCCAGGAGCCCACTTCTCAAAGGAAGTTTTATAGAGCAAAATCACGAGGTGGGTACAACGTGGGACAAAAATATGATCAACTGGTAAGATTACAAGTATAGTCACTTAGGTGACATTGATCCAGTGGGGAAGCAGGTCACATAGCAAGTGCATGTGGAAAGAACAAGGATCTTTTTTGGGAAGAGATAAATCTGGAGGTCCTGGTCACCCACCTGGGTGACCAATGCCCACTTAGAATATTGATCATTGTTGTTTATCCCTTGGGGGGGGAGGCATATAGGTGTAGTCATTGCCTCTTGATCTTGAGGCCCAGCCTTCACCAAATGTGCCTCCCACAGGTGTGATGTGTTCTCATCTCCTGCACTGGCTCCCTCCAGGACCCAGCCCTGTCTGCCTGCCTGGAATATTTCCACCCAACTTAGCTGTCTGTAATAAGAGGAAGGAGCCCAGAGTTGGTAGATGAGTGGGTGAGGGAGGAAGAGTGAGTGGTGTAAGCCATGGACTTGAGATTAAAACTGAGGGGCTGCAGGGAAGAGGAAGGACGGCAGATCTCCTGGCAGCAGGAAGGGTGAGGGAGAGGAGGCCGTGCCCACAGGGGAGGAATGCAGGAAGGACAGGGTCCTTGGGGCTGTCCTTGAGGAGAAGGCAGGGGACACTCAAAGAAGTTATGTCTGCTGGAAGTTTTGCCAAGCAGGGCTGTGAATGCCAGCAGAAGGGCTTCAGAAACCGACAACAGAGCTAGGAATGCAGTGGTCTCTGAGGACTGGATGGTGGGTAATGAGGGCTCATCACACACCGAAGGAGGTGTATGACACGGTGGCCATGTGTCTCATTGCCATAGAGGTATACAGACAGCTAAGTTGGGTGGAAATATTCCAGGCAGGCAGACAGGGCTAGGCCCTGGAGGGAGCCAGTGCAGGAGATGAGAACACATCACACCTGTGGCTGGAGGCGCATTTGGTGAAGGTTGGGCCTCAAGATAAAGATGCAGTGACTATACCTACATGCCTCCTTCCCCCACAAGGGATAAACAATAATGATCGATATTCTAAGTGGGCGTCGGTCACCCAGGTGGGTAACCAGGACCTCCAGATTCATCTTTTCCCAAAAATGATCCTTGTTTTTTTCCACGTGCACTTTCCATGCACACTTGCTATGTGACCTGCTTCCTCATTGGATCAATATCACCTAAGTGACTATACTTGGAATCTTACCGGTTGATCATAGTTTTGTCCCATGTTGTACCCACCTCTGATTTTGCTCTATAAAACTTCCTTTGAGAAGTGGGCTACTGGTTAACTCATTTGGGTCCCCTCCTGTCTCTCTCAGGAACTGTCCCTCCTTCACTAAAATTTCCTACTCTTCTGTTGTTCCTCAGAATTCACTCTTTGATTTTGGGGAACACGAACACGGCATATTGGACATCTAGTAGATTGGGAGTTATAATATTTCTCTGTATCACTTGGAGGTTCTATGTCAGAGGGGTCTTGCTTTCACTTTTCTTTCTTCTTCTTTTTTTTTAAGTGTGTTTTGAGACAGGATCTCACTATGTAGTTTAGACTGGCCTTGAACTCATTATGTAGCCGTGGTTGGCCTTGATCTCATGGTGATCCTCCTGCCTCAGCCTCCCGAGTGCTGGAACTACAGGTGTGCACTGCCACACCCAGATTTGCTCTCACTTCTTCATTGATCATGACCTTTTCAGGTAGGTGTTATTGTTAACCCAATTTTAATGGAACCCAATGAGGAACAGAGAACTCCAATATGTTTCCCCAGATCAAAGCTTTTCTGTGGAAAAGCGGTGATTCAGCCCCAAGCAGTCTGTCTCTAGAACATTCCAAATCACAGCAGAAGGGAAGTGACAGCAGCAGAGCATTGAAAGAAGCAGGACAAAGTGGAGAGTTGGGGGAGGGGCAGACTCGCAGAACAAGCAAAGAGGGGGAAAAGGTGAGAGGGCGGACGGCGGGATGATGTGCCTGTGGTATGAGAATATTGAAGGAGACTTTCTCATCCATGCTGCTGGCTGAAATGAGGCAGAGGCAAAAGCTGCCAAGGCGATGGAGAATGGTGGCAGAGGACCGACTACAGGAAGCCTGAGGCACCCGCAGTGACACAGGCTTGGAGAGAGAGGATGACAGGAGACGGTCTCTGACAGATGAAGGGTCACCCATGCATAAGAGTGAGTGAATCAGGTGGAGGGCAACTGGGGACTGAAGAGGGCAAGAGCCATCAGGAAATCAGATTGTAGTTGTAGACTCGTGGAAGCCAGATAGGTAGCACCAGGGGCTTTTCTCAAGCATAATTCCCAGGAGTTATTTTAAAATAGCAAATATAAGCCGGGTGTGGTGGTGCATGCCTGTAATTCCAGCACTCAGGAGGCTGAGGCAGAAGGATCACTGAGAATTGAGACAAGTCTGGGCTACAAAGTGACCTCAAGGCCAATCTAAACTGCATGTTGAGACTCTGTCTCAGAAAGACAAAAAAAAAAAAAGCAAATATAAGTTTACCACATAGGTTCTGTTTTTTGATTCTCTAAGCAATAAATAAATAAATATCATTTCTTAAGCACTTGGGGAAACTGCCATCAGATGGTGCAAGGAAGCAGCACCCGGGTGAGATGTTGGTGGGGCTGCACCGCCACCCTGTGGTAGGAAGGGGACGTGCAGGATGTTCTCCCTTCCCTCCTGACCAAAGCCCACTATCTCCCCGCGCGGGTGAAGAGTGTGATTACATGGCCTTGGACATAAACTTTCCCCCGTACCCTCTGACCCCACTGGAACTCGCCATTCCAGGCCTGATCGCCAGCCTGGCATCGTGGGGGACACTTGTCCTCCAAACCAGCCTCAGGTGGACAGAGCTGGCCAGGTGACGGGAAGGGCGCTGGACCTTGCTTCCCTCTCGCTTCCCTACTCCTCTGAAGCCAGGGTGTCCTGCAGTGACCTTCCTCTCCATGCCGAGCTCTCCCCTCACCCCTTTGGTTCCCTGTCCAGCCAGGCAAACACTCACCAGGCGGTTAATGTGGAGCCCTGAGCCAGCACCAGGGGCCCAGAGGTGGACACGCCCCAGGCCCAGTGTGTGATGTTGTCCCAGCCTGGGATGGATGAAGGAGGACGGCAGTGCTGGCAGGGAGGTGCGTGGCTGAATGAAGCCCTAGCAGGCTCCAGGGCTCAGAGAGCTTCCTAGACAGATTTAAAAGGTTCCTCTTCTCCTTTAAGATGCTGCTCCTGGGGTTCCCCAGAGAAACTCAGTTCCTCGGTGTGGTGATGCACACCTGTAATCCCAGCAGTTGGGAGGCAGAACCAGGAGGGTAGCCTTGAATTCAAGACCAGCCTGGGCTACATCACAAGTTCAAGGCTAGCCTACACTACAAAGCAAGACCCTGTTTCAAAAGAAACAAAAACAAAAGAAACATAAAATAATGCCTAGGGAGCTGAGTATGGTTGTGCACACCTGTAATCCCAGCACTCAGACTGAGTGCAGGAGGATTGCTGCGAGTTTGAGGCCAACCTGGACTACATAGTGAGTTCAAGACCAGCCTAGGGGCTGGGGATGTAGCTCAGTGGCACAGCACCTGTTTGGCAAGTGCAAGGTCCTGAGTTCAATTCCCTGTACAAACAAAACAAAAAAATCCAGCCTGGACTACATAGCAAGACCCCATCTCAAAAAACAAAACAAATAAATAATGTCTAGGGACATCATTTAAGTTGTAAGAAATATGGTTCCAGCATGTTTCAGAGTGTTCTGTTGCATGAATTACACAATTTTATTCACCTATTGAGCGATAGTGTGGTTGTTTGCAGTTTTAGATTATTACAAATAAAACTTCTCAGAATGTTCATGTATAGCTTCTGTGTGAACACACATGTTTATTTCTGTAGGGTAAATACCCAGGAGTCCAACTGCTAGGTTGAATGGTTAATGCATGAAGAATTTCACAAGAAACTGCCAAAGTGTGTTTTGTCTTCCATCAACAGTGTATGAGAAGCCGGGCGTGGTGGCTCACACCTTTAATCCCAGCACTCGGGAGGCTGAGGTAGGCGGAGCGTTGTGAGTTCGAGACCGGCTTGGGCTACAACGCGATCGCAAGACCGGCCTGAGCTACATAGTGCGACCCTGCCTCAAAAAAACCAGGGCTGGGAGTTTAGCTCAGTGCCTTAAGTGCCTGCCCTAGCAGGCGCAAGGTTGTGAGTTCAATCCCCGGTACCGCAAAAAAAAAAAAACAACAACAACAAAAAACAATGTATGAGAGCCCAGTGTGGTGGCACACACCTTTAATCCCAGCACTTGAGAGGCTGAAGCAGGAGGATCATTGTGGGTTCCAGACCAGCCTGGGCTACAAAGTGAGTTCAAGCCAGCCTGAACTGCATAGTGAGACCCTGTCTCAAAAAATAGGTACAATGTCTGTGAAAGCCAGGTGCTCCGCCCTCTTATCAGCACTGCTTTCCTTGTGTGTTTGGTACTGCAGGTTGAGCCCAGGGCCTTTGCACTGAACTATATCCCAACCTGTTTTCATTTTGAATTTGCCATTTGTATTTCTTCTTTGGCAGAGTCCAATAAAGTAACTGACCCATTATTGTTGTTCTAAAATGTGCTAACTCCCCCATGCTCCTTCTTCTTCTTTTTTTTTTTTTAGGCACCGGGGATGGAACTCACAGCCTCACGCCTGCCAGACAGGCGCTTAAGCCACTGAGCCAAACTCCCAGCCCTGGTTTTTTGAGGCAGGGTCGCACTATGTAGCTCAGGCCGGCCTTGCGCTCGCGTTGTAGCCCAAGCTGGCCTCGAACTCGCAACACTCCACCTACCTCAGCCTCCCGAGTGCTGGGATTAAAGGCATGCGCCACCACGCCCGGCCCCCATGCTTCTTCTATTTTAACCTCTCTGTTTCAGATTCGTACCCCAGTGGCTCCAGGCATCAGAATTGGTATCCTACAGCGCCAGTCTCAACATGTTCAATGCCAAAACTACCATTCCACAACCAGTCTTGACCCACACTGGTGAAAGAACTAACACTTACGGATTTTGTTATATGCTAAGCACTCTTCTAAATTCTTTACATCTATCAATTAATTTAATCTTTGCAGTAGTTCTAGGTGGTCATTACATCTATATATACTACCTCCATCTGTCACATGGGAAAATGAGGCACAGGGAGGTTGAGTATCTTACCCAAGTTTGCACAGCTGGCAAGGAGTTGGTAGGGCCATCCAGGCCACCCAAGAGCCACCCTTGATCTGTTGTCTCTCTCACCTCCCCACTTATAGTTAATCAACAAGGCCTAGAGATTTTATTTTATTTTATTTTATTTTTTGTACCAGGGTTCAAACTCACGACCTCGTGCCTGCCTGGTAGGCACTTATACTACTGAGCTAAATTCCCAGTCGGCCTGGAGATTTTGCTTCTGGAATATCTTAGTCTATTGTCTTTTCTCTCCTATTCAGTGGCTACAACTCTATGTCAGATCTTATCTCTTTCCTGAATCACTGCACCTTTTTAAACTCTTCCTCTTCCTCCTCCTCCTTCTTCTTTTTTTTTTTTTTTTTGAAACAGTCTTGCTATGTATCCCAGGCTGGCTTTGAACTCCTGGCAATCTTCCTGCCTCAGCCTCCTGAGTGCTGGGATTACCGGTATGCACCACCACGCCCAGCTGGACATGTTTTCTTTCTGTTAAACCACAAGGTAATGCACTCTTCACAAAATATATGCTGGCAGATGAGCAGAACCGGTTTTTGAAATTCAGATTAACATACTGAACAAATATCATCCACATCTGAACACTGTTTCTTATTGGCAGCTACTCCATAACTTACTGGTAGAAAAAATATACATGAAACCTGTCTGAAAGTTCTCAATTGTCCAACAAATTTAAAAAGTTTTAGTATGAGATAAAGTAAAGCCAGCATATCCCAAGACTCCATTTAATTACATTACCCAACTCCCCACGGTTTACAAGGTAATGTAACCAAACTGGTAGAGGACAAAAGTTTGGTGACACTGAGTAATTCTTCTAAAAGTATATTCTAGTAACTTTTTGCTTTAAAAGGCATGAAAGAAAGCACCAATAAAAAAAAAAAGGTGTTTTAAGCTCTCGAGGAAGAATTTCAGAATGAAGTCTATAATTCCAACAATCTGGTGTTAGGTAATGGCGGCATGAGAAAACACCCAGAAAAGATCAGGTTTTATTCACCTACATACAGGAAACCGACATCGGAGTGATATCAGTGAATATCTGAAGGGGAAGATGAGTATATATAGGGTTTTGGGACTGGGGTTGGAATTTCAAAGAATCTCAAAAAATCTGAATGAATTGTTTGAGTTAAAAGCTGTGAGGACAAGCCGGGCGTGGTGGCGCACGCCTTTAATCCCAGCACTCGGGAGGCTGAGGTAGGAGGAGCGTTGTGAGTTCGAGGCCGGCTTGGGCTACAACGCGATCACAAGACCGGCCTGAGCTACATAATGCCACCCTGCCTCAAAAAACTAGGGCTGGGAGGTTAGCTCAGTGGCTTAAGCGCCTGCCCTGGCAGGTGCGAGGTTGTGAGTTCGATTCCTGGTGCCGCAAAAAAAAAAAAAAAAAAAAAGCTGTGAGGACAATCAGCACAGATACATAAGAGTATCAGAGGAGAGACTTCACATTCTGTGTTAAATTTCTTTATTGGCCTTTGTTCTTGTTTACCACGGGCAACCTATTGTTTCCCATTGTTTCCAAGGAAGACATGGAGTCTCACGTCAGGTCAAAGTACTTCCCAGAAGCGCAAATGAGCCAATGTAGGATTCAACAAAATGAAGCTGTAATGAAGTGACTGAGAATGAAAGGTACAGAATAAAAAAGAACAGAAGATCCTGCTAAGAATACCAGTAACCAAGCGCACTAAATCTTCAAGGACCTTTTTCTTAGAAAAACTTGATTTACGAGTGCACTCAGTGGTAGTGTTTGCAGAATATGTGTGAAGTCTGAACAACGCATACCACATGGAATACACACACATGTGCATGCACACACACATACACACACAGAAAAATCGATAGGTCCCTGCCAGGGTGTAAATTGCTGAGTACGGTGGTGGTGGTGTAACATGGTGGAAGGCCAAAAAAAAACCAGCCTATCTCCCCCCTCACCACTTCCTCTTCCTCCCCCAGCCCTGAATACAACTTCCTCTTTCCCTTCGCGCGGGCCAGGAAAGCTCAGTCAGTTCTTAACGCATCATTAATGCCTGCCCCTCAAACCAAAGTCTACATAAACCCCAGCTTCCTTTGTCTCAGGTGTGAGGAGCCCTACGAGCTGTGCACTCCTCTTCATGTCCTCAATAAAGGCCTCTTTTTCTTTTTGTCTTTCTATTGTGCTGGAAAACATAAAAATTATGACGCTGTTCAGTTTATGACTTATGGCAAACACACCACTATGTTAACAATAAGGGAAACAACTTCACATGATTGTGAATTTTCTATAAACCTAGGAAACCACGGGCATAGTGGTGCATGTCTGTAATCCCAGCCCTTGGGAGGCTGAGGCAGGAGAATAGTCACGAGTCTGAGGCCAGCCTGGGCTACAAAATGTGGCACCATTCAGCGAAACCCTGCCTTAAAAAAGACCAACAAACAAACAAACACACCTAGGAAACTATTTTGAACCATAAAAAGCTTACTCCAATTGGATATGGTAGCACATGCACTCAGGAGTCTGAGGCAAAAAGATCACTTAAGCTGAGGTGTTCAAGACCATCCTGAGCAATGCAGCAAGACCCCCACCTCAGAGAGGGAGTAAAAAGCTTACTCAACTAAAATTATATTGGCTTAAAAAAAGAAAAATTTGATTTACAATGCTTTTTTGCAAACATAAAAGTTGTTAGCCCAGTTCTAAGAGAAATTGCGCATAACAAGTTTGACACCCAGAATCAAAATATCTGGCAGGATTTTTTGCAAGCACTTGAGAAGACTGGAATTCTGAGAAGGAGCTGCTTCCATGCGCTCCAGACGCCGTGGCAGTGTCATCAGGCTGCCCTGCTTCACTGTGGGCGTGACTCGGGAAACGGCTGGGTACACAGCCATGAGTACAACGGTGGACACTTGACCCTGTATTTCTGGAGCTGGAATTTTCTTTTCTTTTTCTTTTTCTTTCTTTTTTTTTTTTTTCTTTTTTTTTTTTCTTCTTTGAGACAGGGTCTTGCTATACAGTTCAGGCTGGCCTTGAACTCACTTTGTAGTCCAGGCTGGTCTCAAACTCATAACGATCCTCCTGCCTCAGCCTCTCGAGTGCTGGGATTAAAGGCATGTGCCACCACGCCTGGCTTACACCTCTATTTTTTGAGACAAGGTCTCACTATGCAGTTCGAAATGGCCTTGAAGTTGTGGTGATCCCACTGTCTCAGCCTCTTGAGTGCTGGGATTACAGGTGTGCATCACCACAACTGGCTTTTTTTTTCTTTTTTGAGACTGGGTCTAATATATACAGCAGTTTAGGCTGAATTTGAACTATGTGGTTCAGGTTGGCTTCAAACAGTCAGCAACTCTCCTGCCTCAGCCTCAGGAGTGCTGGAATTATTGGCATGTAATTCCACATCCCAAAGGGAGACAGACTTTGATGGAAAAGGAAGTTTTATTCAAAGTTAGCTCTAAAGAAAATGGGAGGACCTTCTGTTGTTACAAATCTCTGCCTCACTTTGGTCAGGTATGCAAGATCTTTTATTGTAAGTAAGAGAGGAAAGGACTATAATGAAGCAACAGATAAGAACAGGTCCTTTCATCTTTGGTCATTCTCAGTTTCCCTCTGCCCTTATCAAAACAGGACTTTGACCCCCAGGGGCCAGCATCTACATATCCCTTTCAGATGGAAGAGGCGTTATTTTCTGTCCACTATGAGATGAAAACAAGTGCAAAGGTGAGAAGAGCATTTTGTTTTGTTTTGTTTTTTGTCTTGTCTTGTCTTTTTGTTTCACTATGCAGTTCAGGTTGGTTTGAAAACACTTTATAGTCCAAGTTGGCCTCAAACTCACGATCCTCCTGCCTCAGCCTCTCAGTGCTAGGGTTACAGGTGTGCACCACCATGCCCCACAGAAGTTTAAAGTTTATCTTTTAAAAGTCCTAGCTGAAGCCGGGCATGGTGGCGCACGCCTTTAATTCCAGCACTCGGGAGGCTGAGTAGGTGGAACGTTGGGAGTTCGAGGCCCGCTTGGGTTACAATTCAAACAGAAGGCTGGCCTGAGCTACATAGTGTGACCCTGCCTCAAAAAACCAGGGCTGGAAGTTTGGCTCAGTGGCTTAAGCGCTGTCTGGCAGGCATGAGACTGTGAGTTTGATCCCCGGTGCCGAAAAAATAAAAAGTCCTAGTTTTTCTTTTTCTTTTTTTTTTCTTTTTTTTTTGGTACCAGGGATTGAACTCACAACCTCATGCCTGCCAGGCAGGTGCTTACACCGAGCTAAATCCCCGGCCCAAAAAGTCCTAGTTTTTAAAGCTCCATTTAACCCTCTGAATTACAGAATGGCATTAGTGGCCACTGATTATCATCACCTGGCTTCATTATTTTATCAGAGGTTTATAAAAGTGATAAATTAACCCTATAATTCTTCCAGCCATAAAACACTTTTTATTTCCCTGAACTAGCACAGAAAAGAAAGGATAAATGCTTCTTTTTCTATATTAGCAAATATTTAGGGATGGCCAGTTTCTGGCATTCTCTAAAGGTGACTGTCTTGGTTACTTTTCTCTGGTTGCTGGGACAAAATACCTGACACCCTAAATTAAGGAAGGAAAGGTTTATTTAGCTCACAGTCTGTGGAGGTTTCAGTCCATGATCAGCTGGCTCCAAGGCAGGGTGGTATGGAAGAGCAACAGTTCATGGTGGTGGAAAACAGCAAAACCAACAAGAGCACAAGGGGAGGAGCACACAGAGAAGACTTTCTGTCCCTGCTATTGTATGTAGGCCACACCCACCTCTCACACCCATGATCCCAGCATCGACCATGAATTAATCAGAAATTCTAGAAGCCTGCTTCCATGATTGCATGAGGCTTTGGGCAGACATCTAGATACAAACCGTAACAGTGGCCAATTAGACATTTTAAAAGTATAATCACAGATTTTAAAACTTATTTGACTCCAACCCGTTGCAGTTACAAATGTTACTGATGCTCCCATTACCCCTTTAGCCAGGAGCAAGGTCCAAGGCCAGCCCCAGGCTCCTCTTGAACCTTCCTGAGTGACAGCTTCTCTGCTTTCTGGAATGTTACTACATTCCAGGCTCATTTTGTACATTTTCTGCCACAGACCTCTCAGCGCTATTTCTTCAAGACAGTCGGTGTAGCCTGGGCATCATCACAATTGCCTCCTGGCCCCTCTTCTCTATTCTGCAGTCCCAATCTCATCATTCCCTTGCCCAAGGTCCTTGAGGGCCGTGTTGCTCTCCCTACCACCTCCCTGGCCCTGCGTAGCTGTTCACTGACTGACCCCTTGCTTTCATTTCCTGTTAGTCTCAACCCAGTAACAAAACTTAACATTTGAAATTTCCTGTTTACTCCACCCTGGGTCATGCTCCTTGCTTCATGCCAATCCCTCAGCCAGAAACCTCCAGTCCCTCTGCCTTTCCTAATCTCTCAGCTCACTTTGAACCAACTTTATCTCAGCTCAGGCATCATCTTCAGAGTGCTTTTCCTGGGCCAGGTTGCACTCCTGCTGCCATCACTCGGCCCACTGTGCTTACCCCTGCTCACGCTGTGTAGTTACCAAGCAAGAACTCTCTTGACCATCCTGTTCCCAGCTCGGGGAGTGGGTAACCCCACATGATCACCATGTTAGCTGGGAGAACACACTGGCTCTTTTCCACTTCGGAGTACTACGGCTGAAGCTGCTGTTACCCTCTGCAGCATAACTAGTAATTGGTGAGGGGAAAAGAGCGCTCACTCTCCTCCACTGGATATGAAAAGCTGGGGTGGGGAAGACTCTGCTCAAACCGTTTTCCTTCCCCACTGCCATTACAGTCATTGTCACCATGTAGGTCAGGATGGGAAGGGTGACACCAACTCAGGATGCGCTGTAGTGTCACCTACTTAACAATGAGCAGGGACCGGAACACTGCATGCTTGGATTCTGTCTGGACAGAGATGAGATCTGTCACTGCCAGCCAGTGACCTTGAAGGAATTGGTCAGGCATAGTTAATCTTAGGTTCTTTTTGGGACTTAGTATCTTCTTAGGTGAGCAGGTTTACTAAACAAGGTCAATCGCACGACACTATAGGCACTCAAAATATGTTGTGCCTTGTGCCTGTCCACAGAACAAAGATAAAATTGGGCTTTAAAGTCTTAACACAGGCCTTCCCTCAAAGTTAATAAAAGAGAAATAACTTAGCTATGCTTTCCAAGTTGAGGAAAATGTTTGGCATGGGGACATAGAGTTCAAGCAGGTCAACTCAGATAAATTTAGATAAACCAGTCAGAAAAACAAATCCTAACAGGAAAGTCTGTGTCTACAATGATTGTGGCAACTGGAAGGCAAATGTACCAGGGCTGAATAGCCTTACTATAGTATAAACTTTGATTTATAATCTCATATGTAAATTCTACAAGGACAATTTACTGATGCACTTAGAATAGAGCCTGTCCATAATGGAAAAATACTTATAAAATGCGTGGATATGATCTGCCTCTCTTCCATTTGCATTCCCTTTTTTTTTGTGGCACCAGGGATTGAACTTACAACCTCCGGCCTGCCAGGCAGGCGCTTAAGCCAGAGCCAAACTCCAGCCCTAGGTTTTTATGACAGGGTCACACTATGCAGTTCAGGCCGGCCTTGTGCTCATGTTGTAGCCCAAGCCGGCCTCGAACTCACAACGCTCCTCCTACCTCAGCCTCCCGAGTGCTGGGATTAAAGGCGTGCGCCACCACGCTTGGTTTTTTTTTTTTTTTTTGAGACAGGGTCTCACTGTGCAGTTCAAGCTGAACTTGACCTCACTTTGTAGTCCAGGCTGGTCTTGAACTCTCAATGATCCTTCTGCCTCAGCCTCCCAAAATTCCTAGTTTCTAATCTGTGACCACACACCTGAACCAACTGTATCTGCCACTACCAAAGACAACCTAGAGCATTGCTGGGGAACTTGCACACATGCCACAGGCTGCATCATTGAACCATCACAGCCCCAGGGTAAAGGTGGGGGAGACTAGAAGGCAGCCCAGGCCATGAACAGAGAACTCCAACATTTGTGGTGTAATAGGGCTTACAGTGGGAGTTGAGTGGGCAGGGCCCTTGTTTCTATCTACATCTAGAGCAGACAATCCAGTCCCACTAGCAAGCTGCACAGAACCCTAAACCCCATGCCCAGATATGCCCCTGATTTATCACTCTCAAACATCAGGAAAGGTTAAGGAATTTTCTTTATTTTTTACAAATTAAGACTATGTAGATATCATATATTTTTGAATCAAAAACACCTTTGTCTTCACAGTATGAGTTAGAGAATGCAGCCTGGGCTGAAAACAAGGAACTAGAAAAGAAAGTGAAAATTACAGTGATACTTGTATTAAAAATCTGTTAGGCATTTACTTTTAAAGTACTTTCTTTATATGTTGTCATTCTTGGCACTGTCTCTAAAGAAAAACTCCTTTATCCCAAGCAAAAAAGCACAAGAGGTGGAGTTTGGCTTCAAGAGGTGGACTTCAGATTTCAGGCTTGGCAGAGAATCACCAAATTTATGGAGAGCTGCTAATGAGGGCTTAACAGGAAGGAAATCCATTTAATAAGTTCTTAAACCAGAGGCTACAGGCAGCAGCTAAGTCAAAGGGCAGCATCCTCAGTGGAAGTGAGCCACTCCAGGAAGTTTCATGGGATGGCTTAGTGACACAGCACAGTGCAACCAGCAGCCTGTGTCAAGCTGTGCACTGGTTCTAACAGGAAAAGCCAGAAACACCATCCCGATGATAACGTACCTTCAATAGCCTGGCACCCTTACATTAAAACTCAGGAGTAGCCGGGGCCATGACTACTTCTGATGCTGCCCTTCTGTGTAAGCTGACCATGGTAGCCCATAGCAAAGAACTGGAGAGCCTCCCATTAGGACTGCTCATCCATACCTATAACCACAAAGCTGCAGGGAACTGCAGCTCTTGCAAGTCTGGTCACCTGGCTCCTACCTGCAGCTCTCTGGAAACAGGTGAGCAGACCAAAAATTAAAGTGCATCTGTAAAATGAACATTTATCTACTGCCCTGAATCTCTGGTCTGACATTCCCTGTGTCCAGGTAGGGGTAGACAAAAATGCACTGAAGGGCTCATAAGATGTTGCCTCCCAAATCTTTATAGCACTGCTACACTTGTCTGTACTTGACCCACTCAGTTCAGGGGATCTGTCCTTCACTGCCCCCCAGTCTTTATCCAGGTTTGTCTGGCAGGATTCAGAGATTCAACCATTCCCCTTCCTTATCCTTCCTCTCTTGGGACCTTCAGTCACAGCCACCAGGTGGAGGCCACTTAGTAGTTAAGGTGATAACCAATTTTAGAAATCAGTAACAACAACAACAAAAAAAATCACAAAAAGGGTGAATTTGAACATTCTGTATTGTCTATCTTGCTATTCATACTCAGCCTTTTCATAAATGCCTGATGAGATAGCCTTCCCCTTTCCTGCTGAAGTCCTCCTCCCCATGAATGGAAAGCAGACAGATTCCCTGAGGGTCAGGCAGGGGTGGGAAAGGGAATTCACACAAGCCTACATTGCCTTTGTGACGGCAAGGGAGAGAGCATTTGCCTGACAAGCTTGAGAAGCTCAGAGGAAGCAAAGCACCCGTCCAAGAGGCTCTTTGCTTTCTTTGTAGGGCCAATAGCTCAGATATGAGCCTGAGTTAACCACAGGGCCAGTGAACTTCTTCCCAGTAGAAAACACACTGCCCAGTCCCACAGGAACTGTGTGAAAACCAAACAACGAGGAAGGGTGGGCTGAGGTGGCTTTACCAAATTGTGGTCCACTGGGTGAGGCTCAGAAGGGCCGTGGACTCCTGGAGTTTGCTCCCTCGGCTGGCCCCACTCCTCACGGAGGTGGGCCCGCCACAGAGCAGAGCAAGGGCTAGAAATGGGCTGACAAAAGGGAGTGAGGCAGAACCCCAGGAATATGAAGCCAAACTCCAAACTATATTCTGCTAATCAGTTTTTTTTTGATCAAAAAATTCAAAATAGAGAAAACCACAAAGTACAAAAGCTTTTCTGATGCCTTTCATTATCATAGAACACGCCACCTGTAATGTGTGCAAAGAGGAAATGAGGGGTGGAGGGAGAAAAGCCAAACTGGGAAAGGCTGGATGGTCATTTCACTTTTTCTCTTTCTTCTTGTCCTGTAAGTGGAGAAAAATCACTCAATTAATTTTTTGCAGCTGACACATAAGCTCAAACTCTTAAATGACCTTTTGGTTAGGGTCTGGAGGGAACTTGGAGATTAACCATAAGAAATGCTCCCACAGTGCAGCAACAACTGCATCTCAACCAGCTTCCATGGGTGGCTCTTCCCCAAAGCTGCAGACAGAAAGTGTAGGCAGTTGACCCAGCCCCACATCAGGAGTACCTGCACGGGCTGCCTGACCACCTCTGGCTACTCAAGACACCACAGCTCAAATCCCAGCCAGCTCAGGTCCAGAAGTTTGTCATAAAAGAGCGAAACTAAAGCCATACCACCAACTTCCCTTCAAGACTGGGATGTGCTCTGTGAAGGAGGGTGAGCATGAATCCTCAGCATAAGGTGACACTTAGAAACAATCTAGTCCAGGAATGTGTCAATCTCAGGTAGACATGCAATGTATTAAAGGATAAAAGTTGTACTGCTGATGGAAAGTGGGACACCTGCTTAGAGCTCAGCCCAACTGTGCAGAGCCCAGACAGAAGCATCAACCCTATCTAGTCACCTGCCTCTACCACCACTGTGCTGTCTTTAGTTCCACAATAAAGTCTGCAAAGAAAATCTCATTTCATTCATTCCCCCACTCCTAGGCTGTTTGCTGTAGAATGATTTTTTTGTTGCCTTGTTTATTGTTTTTTAATTTTTGGTGCTGAGGACCAAACCCAGGGCCTCACACTTGCTATGCAAGTACTCTACCACTAGCTAAACCCCCAGTTCCTAAAATGTTTCTTTGGAAAAAAATTAAGACTAATAAATGAGTAAAACTGGTACACTTCTTCAGGGTACAGTCGCACACATCAATCCCAACTACTTTGAAGGCTTAACAGGATTACAAATACAAGACCAGCCTGGCAATTTAGAAGACCTGGTCTCAAAATAAAAAGGGCTGGGCTGGGGATATAGCTCAGTGATAGAGCAATTCCCTAGCATGTAAAAAGACCCATATTCAATACCCAGTATTGAGGGAAAAAACAAACAAACAAACAAACAAAAAACCAACTTTTTTTGTCTTTTTGACACATGGTCTTGTATGCAGTTCAGGCTGGCCTTGAGCTCACTTTGTAGCCTAGGCTGGTCTCGAACTCGCAACAATCCTCCTGCCTCAGCCTTCTAAGTGCTGGGATTACAGGCATGCACCACCACACCAGGCTAAAGAAAAAATTTTAAGTTGGTCTGTCAGTATTATACAACATCTTCAGTAATTTTCTTTTTCTCTTTAGCAATATGGGGGATTAAAGTTAGACCCCAGCCCTTTTTTATTTTTGGAGACAAGTTACTAAATTGCCAAGGCTGGCTGGGCCTAAGTTTGTCATTTTCCTGCCTCAGCCTCCCAGAAATTATAGGCACATGCTACCACATCCGATTTATAGTATTTTTTTCTGAGTCACACTATCTTTATAGCCTTTAAGTTCTTCATATAGTAGATGGTTTCTTACTGGCACTGAAGCTCTTTTTCCTTTGATACTAATCTCAGGGTTTCAGAAAAAAATGTAAAAGGATTATTTTGTTTGTTTTTGTTTTTGAGACAGGGTCTCACTATATTGTTCAAGCTGGTCTTGAACTCATTATGTAGCCCAGGCTGGACTTGAATTCATGGTGATTCTGCTGCCTCAGTCTCCCGAGTGCTGGGATTACAGGTGTGTGCCACCATATCCAGTTAAAAGGATTATTTTTACTCGTTGCCCTTCCTTCTTTTTTTCCTTTCCTTCCTTCCTTTTCTTTTGTTCTTTAGTCTTTCTGAGACAAGGTTTCACTATGCAGTTCATGCTGGCCTCTAACTCAGTGATCCTCCTGCCTCAGTCTACAGAGCACCAGAATTACAGGCCTGTGCCACCCTGCCTGACCTTAGTGCTTTTTCTCCACCAGGTAAACACTTCTGATTTGCCTCTCACACAGTGAGCTGCCTTAACCTGGGAAGTTTTACATCTGAATTGTACACATATACTGAGCTCAACAGCCATTCTCTCAGCTGTGGGCTGTGGGCTGACTAACCTTCTCATTCATTGCCAGGATCATCATGAGTTTTCGGAAGAGAGTAACAAAATCTAAGAAGAGATCAATGCAGTGCCTGAAAGAGAATGAAGCAGGTTACAAACTCCATTTCTCACTTTCTTTAATCCACAAGCCCAAAGAGCAGCAGAACATAAATCCCACACTCACCCACAAGTCAGTTTCTCTAACACTGCACCCCAACTAAGGAAATAAAACTCTGGTGTCTGGGATCCATTTCAACTCAGAGAACGCACATGGCATAAAGAGACTGGGCTTTCAACTACACACAGGCCCAAGTATAAACCTCAACTACCAATTAGTTAGGAGACTGAGGATTACTACACTTATGAACTGTGCACATCTTCTTCACATTGTTAAAGAATTAAAGAATACAGAAACCATAAAAAGTAAAAGGAGAAAAGCTCCAAGCTACCACATACACTCCTGAAGGCTGGCCACTGAAGTTCAGCCATGAATAGAATAGCATGCTTCAACATTTATCAGTACAGACCAGTTCTCACACTCACCAGATATAATCCTTATCTCCATGTTCAGCTTTTTCAATAATGAGTTGAGTATCAAAAAGGACAAAACCACACATGACCACCAGTCCCATATACAGGTTTGCCTAATAGAAGAACAAGATGAAGTAACCATAAAGTAGTTGTAGTACATGAAAAAAACAAAACAAAAAAACCCAGTTATATTTTCTGGTTTTTGGTCACTTGAAAGTACACCCAGTGGACAATAAAAATGACTGTGTTATTTCCCATGACATTCTTTTCATTTGTTTTTGTTTCTTCTTGAGACAGGGTCTCGCTATAGTTCAGGCTGGCCTTGAACTCACTATGTACCCCAGAGGCTGGTCTCCAGCTCCCAGCAATACTCAGTCTCCCAAGTGCTGGAATTACAGGTATGTGTGCTACCATGCCTGGCTCTCAAGACATTCTTTTAGGTCACTGGAAGACCCTCCACTATTTTGACAAGTCAATGCTAGACTGGCAAAGGATCTGAGCAAATCATCCTCAGCAGTGCCACACTCAGCTGTACTGCTGCAATCAGGGTGGGTATGTGAGGGTTGGCGGGCGCTGCCCAAAGGTGAACATCCTGGAGGAGTCTTAACCTATCTTGCTTAACCTTAGGGTTGAGTGAGAAAAAAGCAGTATGAGGCAAATAGCCGCTGGAAAGGTCCATGCAAAATCTCACCTGGAAAAGCCAAATGGATCCAAAGATAAGGTTCCCAAGGGAAGACAAGACCATCAGGCTCATGGCTGACATCAAGATACCTGTTAAGACATGACGTGACAAGAAGTTGTCTTGAGAGAAGCCAAAGCAAAGAAGACAAGTTCATCATGCCCATTTCCTACTTCCCCCAAAATGAAGGCTTTCTAATATCAACCTAACAGTCACAAGGGAGTTAAGGTAGGATTGGAAAGAATTCTGACTAGAGCAGACCCCACTGTTCCCAGTTTACACTTACCTCCCAGAAAGAGGTAGCTCCGGCGCCTGGCGTAGAGTGCGCTCAGGGTGAAGCAGGTGAAGATCATTGCGGTGCCCATGAAAGCAGTGGGAAGGATGCTGTTAAAGAAAAAGACCTTTTTAGTGAATATGATTTGCACGTCTTGCCAGGAGTTAAGCAGCCTCTGTGGGGTGCTGGGAAAGTATTTTCTGTACTTTCATTTTTTTGTGGGGTGCGAATAGGGGAGGGTCTTGAAGCTCTACAATTCCGGAATAGTTGGTGGGTACAGTTAACTTGCTTTGGTTACAGGTTTTTTTATTTTTTTGTGGCACTGGGGATCAAACTCACAACTTAACGCCTGCCAGACAGGTTCTAAAGCCATTGAGCTAAACTCCCGGCCCTAGTTTTTTGAGGCAGGGTCGCACTATGCAGTTCAGGCTGGCCTTAGGCACACTTTGTAGCCCAGGCTGGTCTCAAACTTGTAAAAGATTCTCCTGTCTCAGCCTCCCAAGTCCTGGGATTACAGGAGTGCACCACCACACCCAGCTACATGTTGGATTTTTAAAAACCAAAGAATCCATGAATATTAAAGAAAAGTTGCAGAACAATTGGCTTAGATAGAGAACAAAATTCTTGTGCCCATATTTCAATGTAATTATGTAACTGGGACCAAAAATATATCCTGCTTTTTAACTGTTTAAAAAAAAAAAGAAAGAAGGAAAAGACCACTTGAGGACTACAGGTATGTGGCTTCTATTTATGGTTTGTGTGTGGTTTTTTTTTTCCTTTTGTCTTTTTCAGACAAGGTCTTGCTATGCAGTTTAGCCTGGCCTTGAGCTCACTTTGTAGCCCAGGCTGGTCTCGATCTTGCAATGATCCTCCTGCCTCTGCCTCCTGAGTGCTGAAATTATAGGTATGCACCACCATGCCCAACTGTGGCCTCTATTTAGAAGGTATACTCATAAAGGTAAAGACACAAATACTACTACTAAAATAGTTACCTAGGATTGACAGCAACGCACAACTCCAGGGCAGGGCCCAGGCCAACTCCTAGAAAACAAAAACCCCGGAACACAGTATTACCATAGCTCTTCAAGAGGCACCTCATCCAAAAACTGATCATTAATAACACAGATACACTCAGGTTCCTAAAAAATACTCTTTTTTACATATTTATGTAAGCAACTAAATCTCTTTCCTCCCTCTCCCGTAGTTAATAAAGAGAATGGTTACCCAAGCTAGTTATTTATAGACACAACTACAAAAATGTCCTCTTAGCTCAATATCATGGATTACACCAAGAGAAATAGAGATGAGGAAAAATTAAGTAAGACTATAAAATATTTTTGAGCTGAAGTGATACGCAACTATAATGTGGACCAAATCAGGAATTCTCCCTTTGCGAGACAGGTTCTGCAAATGAACTCCTACCAACAGGAAGGTCACCTCCTCCAGCCCAAAATTTCTCCTACTCTTATTTCCTCTCTTTCTGATAATTCTGGTTTTTGTTTTGTTTCGTTTTTGTTTTTTGTCTTTGTCTTTGAGACAGGGTCTCACTACACAGCTCAGGCTGGCCTTCAACTCACTTTGTAGCCCAGGCTGACCTCAAACTCACAGCAATCCTCCTGCTGCAGCCTCCCAAGTGCTGGGATTATAGCTATGTGTCACCATGCCTGGCTAATAATCCCATTCTTTAATGCCTTCAAAAATTAGCTAATGTAAACATCTTAATCCCCAAGTCCTTTCCTTTCTGAAATTTTCTCAACACTATAAAGAACAGACTGTCACTCAGAACAAGCTGTACCAATGCAAATGTTGTTTCACAAGTATTTCTGTTATATAGCTTGAGTCCTGCTTCCTTCAGTGATAAGTCTAGAAGAGCTGTATTTTTAATTCCTTCCCAGAGAATTAGCATATTGTCCTGTGCAATGGATCACAATGTATGGCTTTAACAAGTGGTAAGGCTCAGAACAGATACTCCTGAGACACTCGTCAGTGTGGGGCCAACTAAGCAGATTCTTAGGCCTACCTGAGTCCCAAGCACACAATGCCTATTTTTGGATACAAAATAGAAGTCACAAAGATCGGCAATATGGACTGCCCTCCGGGGTCCTGACCCCAGGACCTTGGAGGAAAATGAGAAGGGCCCCCCGCGGGGCCCCCGCCCGGCCCGAGTGGCGCAGGCACTGATCAGGACGCAATATGGACTGCCCTCCGGGGTCCTGACCCCAGGACCTTGGAGGAGAACGAGAAGGGCCCCTCGCAGGACCCCCACTGGGCCAGCGAGGCACCGGCGCGCGGGCTTGGAATCAGGGACAAACACTACCCCCCCCACCCCCCACCCCACCCCCACCCCCCGGTAAGCAACCTGCTGTTTAGGAGGTCTGGCTGGATTGATAGCAACCAAGGAACATCAACCAACTTTTGTTTTGTAGATTTGGCCAGGCCTCTGGTCAGCAACCCAAGCATCTCTTTACAGCAGGCAATGTAGCAAGTATGGGGGATTCTCTCTGTCTTGTCTTTTATTATTAATAAAATATTAAAATAAAATAAAATAAAATAAAAGTGTACTTAGAATACTCATTCAGTAATAAAAAACTTTTTAAGGACAAAAAAAAAAAGAAATCACAAAGATCTTATCCTAGAATTGAGACAATAATAATAATAAATAAGGCAAAACATACTCAAACACAAGTATGACTGGACAGTACAGAGAGAGAGACCAGAAAGGAGAAGTTTTCTGAAGGAACTGTATAAATGGAATAGGCAGACAAGAAAGTATGCCCACTGGGGTAAAATCAGAATAAAATAAAATCCAGGCTTTTGTCTAAACAGTTACTAAAAATAGTCTTCCCCTCCCTTCAACATTAGATCTATACCTTAACATACCTGTAAGGAAAGCAAATCCAGTGAGAAGTCCCAGTCTTTTCTGCTCAGTCTCACGGCTATGAGGTGTTGCCATCAGCCAAATCATCAACCCCAGAGAGCCCAAGGCAGACAGCAGGCCAGCCTGTCAGAGTCAATCAATAATTAAATAACTGAAAATTTCAATTTTATTTTTCAGGAGACCTTATTAGGTTTAAATACTCATTTGAACTTCCCAGTATTTGCTTCTAACTTGGAAGCAGGGAAAAAGGGAGTGTTTTCTCAAGGGTGTGGAGAGAAACCAGAACAGAAGTTCTGAGGGTCCATGGCGGATACTGAAGGCTCTTCTGCTTGTTTTTTTTTTTTTTTTGTGGCACCGGCGATCGAACTCACAGCCTCATGCCTACCAGACAAGCACTTAAGCCACCGAGCCAAACTCCCAGCCCTAGTTTTTTTGAGGCAGGGTCACACTATGTAGCTCAGGCCAGCCTCACGCTCATGTTGTGGCCCAAGCCGGCCTCGAACTCACAAGGCTCCACCTACCTCAGCCTCCCAAGTGCTGGGATTAAAGGCGTGTGCCACCACACCGGGCTGGCTCTTCTGGTTTGAGTAGTCCATCAACTATAGCACAACTACTCAAGTCAAACTGTGGGGAGTCTTGCCCAACAAACAGAGAAGATGAGTCGAACTGACAAGTGTTTGAAGAACGTTCTATTTGCAGAAGTAGAAATGACCCCTTTTAAATCATTGGAAGAATAAAAAGTGCAGGTCACAGTGGCGTGTGCCTCCAATCCCAGCTACCAGGGAGGCTGAGTCCATAAGGATCATACATTTAAGCTCAGCCTGGGCAACTCAGTGAGACCTTGTCTCAAAATAAAAATCAAAGCCGGGTGTGGTGGCGTATGCCTTTAATCCCAGCACTCGGGAGGCTGAGGTAGGTGGAGCCTTGTGAGTTCGAGGCCGGCTTGGGCTATAACATGAGTGCAAGGCCGGCCTGAGCTACATAGGGCAACCCTGTCTCAAAAAACTAGGGCTGGGAGTTTGGCTCAGTGGCTTAAGCGCCTGCCTGGCAGGTGTGAGGTTGTGAGTTCGATACCTGGTGCCACAAAAAGACAAAACAAAACAAAACAAAAAATCAAAATGAGCAGAATGTAGCTCAGTGCAAAGGCCCTGGTTTCAATACCCAGTATGGAGAAGAAAAAAAAAAAAAGAAAAAGAAAACAGTATACATATACACATAGAGAACAAAAGGTAAGGGGAAAAAAAAAAGAAAAAACCTGATACTACTTACTTCTGGGTGATGCAATTACTGAAGGTTTTTTTTTTTTTGTACCAGGAATTGAACTTAGGACCTTGCGCTTGCCAGGCAGGCACTGTGCCACTGAGCTATATCCCTGACCTTACTGAAGTTTGTTTGTTTCTGGTTTTTTGAGACAAGGTCTCACCATGTAGTTCAGGCTGGTTTTGAACTCAAAGCAATCCTCCTGCTTCAGCCTACCAAGTGCTGGGATTATAGACATATGCCACAAAACTAGCCCAAGTTTTTCTTAATACTTTCTTCTTATTACTAGTCTGTTTCTGAATTTTCCATAATAAACATGTATTACTTATTTATAATAAGAAAATAAAATTTTTTTGTTTTTTGAGACAGGGTCTCTATATGTAGTTCATCTGGCTTTAAACTCATGGGGTTCTCCCTGCCTCAGCCTACTGAGTACAGTTGTGAGATACCCTACCTAGCTACGAAAATATTTCTTTTTTTAATCAGGCATGGTAATGAATCCCTGTAATCCCACCATTAGGGAGGCAGATCACAGGCTCGGCTACACAACTGAGTTCAATGCTAGTCTGGACCACATAAGGAGAAAGGAAGACCTTGTCTCAAAAAACCAAACCAAACCAAAACAAACACAACAACATTTTTTTTTTTTTTAATTTTTGTTTAGGGTCAGGGATTTAGCTCAGTGGCGCAAACGCCTGCCTGTCAGGCACAAGGTTGTGAGTTTAATTCCCAGTATAAATAAATAAATAAATTTCTGTTTAAAAAAGAAATATGGGCCAGGTGTGGTGGCACATACCTGTAATCCCAGCACTTGGGAGGCTGAGGCAAGAGAACTGCCATGAGTTTGAGGCCAGCCTGGGCTACATAGTGACTTACAGGCTCAGCCTGGACTACACAGCAAGACCTTGTCTCAAAAAAGAAAAAAGAAAAAAAGAAAAGAAAAAAGAAATATGGGAAGAGAAAGTAAAAAAGAATTCAGATATGTTATATACATGTACCAGTTCTACATGATGAATATAATCATTATGTACTACAAACACGTACTAATAAAAATAATTTTAAAAATAAAAGTATGGGAAAAAACTACAGGCACTACAAAAAAAAAAAAAGGAAATCATGAAGAATAAATATAGACACTGAATTTCCTGCCCTCCTTTATTTAATTAATTAATTTATTTTCTTTTTCGGTGCCAGGAATTGAACCCAGGGCCTCATGCTTCTGGACAGGTGCTGTATTGCTAAGCTACATCCCCAGACTCCTGCCTTTCTTTGAAGTAGTCAGGTTACAAAGCCACAGTGGCCAATGAATTGGTTAATACTGAGTCATTACTCCTTAAGGAAATACAATGTTAGTTTTCTGTAAGCCTCTACTCACACTTTTTCTCTTCTTTTTTTTTTTTTGTACCAGGGATTGAACTCACAGTCTCATGCTTGCCAGGAAGGCACTGTGCCACTGAGCTATAGCTCTGGCCCTCTACTCACACTTTTGTAAAAAAGATTAATGTATACTCTTGTTTTGTGTGTGTTTCTGTTTAAGATGCCTTTTTCTAAATTGTTGATTCATTAATACTGAACTCAGAGTGCTCGCTTCAGCAACACATATACTAATATTGAACTCAGACAAAGTACCACAGCTACTGTCCGAACAAAGCAACATATGTATTTTCTCCCTACGATGTATCACAATTTGGACAGCACTTCAGCACTATGCTGTTCCCATTTCAAACAGCAAAATCACAAACCAAGGACACAAAAATAGGCTGGAGGTGTAGCTCAGCAGTAGGAACCACACGTGAGGCCATCAGTCTAATCTTCGGCACCAAACGATAACAAACCAAAACACACAACGGTAGCATTAATAGGTGGCAGTGACCCTTTGAAAGGGACACTTGATCACAGTGTGAGAAATGAAACAAGAAGGCAGTGTTCTTTCCTGGCGTCCACTGGGAACACGGCATTATGGGTAAACCAAATTTTCACCACTCTGCAAAAAGTGCTAGAGGTACTGATTTTCTTTTTTTTTGTACCAGGAATCAAAACTCAGGGCCTTGTGCTTCTCAGGCAGGTGCTATGCCACTGAGCTATACCCCCGGGCCTAGGAATACTGATTTTGAAGTTACAAATTTTAGCAAGTAGGTGAGTTCCCAAATATAGCACAACGAATAAGATTACTTAAAAAAAAAAAAAAAAAAAAAAAAAAAAAAAAAAAAAAAAAAAAAAAAAAAAAAAAAAAAAAAAAAAAAAAAAAAAAAAAAAAAAAAAAAAAAAAAAAAAAAAAAAAAAAAAAAAAAAAAAAAAAAAAAACCTCACTAAAAGGGCCAAACTTGTCTAGAACTCAAAAATCAAAGAAAGGGTTAGGGATACAGCTCAGCAGCATAGAGCCTGCCTGGCAAGCGTAAGGTCATGAGTTCGATCCCTGGTACAAAAAAAAAAAAAAATTCAAAGAAAGCCCTGTTCTTCTTTGAGCATCTGCAGTAATTTTTCACATAATCCTTGCCAAGAGATGCCTGAGCAGGATAGTTTTTTGCAATGGCAAATGCCAGTACAAGCACATCCCTCTATGCTAAAAAAAGACACTAAAAGAAGACAAGACCTGGTTACTGAGAACTCCAAATTTTGTGGTTATTCTTCAGATTGTGCTTTCTATTCCTGCTGATCAAACCCAAACACTCCCTCAACATGGGAAAACATGTTGCTTAACAGATCAGAGAATAAAATGGGTCAAATTCATTAAGTTTCAATTTCCTCTTTTCTGAAAACCATACAACTCGTGTTTGTAGCCAAGTACTCCAAGTCATTTAGGCAACAAAGGGAGGAACTTCAGAAAGACTACCATGTGGAAGAATCCCCTCACTCAAACGTATCATGTTTTTTTGGGGCACGGGTTGGGGGATTGGGGTCTTGTATATCACCAGCACACTATTTAGTGGTGAGCTTAAGACACTGTATTTTCTATACCTAAAGAGGCACAGCTGCCAGAAAATATAAATGGCTTTCCATGTTTTGATTTAATGGCTGGCTGAGTTCAGATCTCCAACTACTGATAAGAATTGAGAAATTGCAAGATTGGACCACCCACCCTATTGGGCTGGTTTCTTGATGAAGTTTGTACCAGGCAACATATAGCAACCAGTGAGAAACCTATTCTTACCTGAATGAAATGAGTGATCACATGGACATAGGCTCCTGCAGCTGCCAGAAACATACACAGAGCAAAACTGGCATAGACCTTCTTCAGATGCTGCTGTGTTGAGGGGGTTCTAGGAAAGAATATTTGTAACATCCATCACTCCGAAACCAATCTCATCACTAAACTAAGAATTATTTCTCTTTCCTAGGGGAAATATGTGAAAGTTACATTATAAATAGTTCTGAGATATGTTAAGGAGTGTATTATAATAATAAAAAAGAACATTCTAAAAATATTTAAGAGAATCTTAAATGCTAGGAAAGGGCCAGAGTCCAAATTTATGAAAAATCAGTACCTAAAAAGAATAAATGACTTTTTGGTGATTACGAAGCAGCCCTTAGAATCTGTTTTTTGTTTTTGTTTTTGTTACCAGAAATCG
This sequence comes from Dasyprocta punctata, assembly GCA_004363535.1. Classification (NCBI taxonomy): domain Eukaryota; kingdom Metazoa; phylum Chordata; class Mammalia; order Rodentia; family Dasyproctidae; genus Dasyprocta; species Dasyprocta punctata. Next base: position 265,363 of record RJWM01000127.1, on the reverse strand, counting down.
AATTCAGGACTCCGTGTTTGCCAGGTAGGTGCTTAGGACACTGAGCTATATCCCCAGCAAATTTGGAAATTTTTATCAGGTCTTCTGGAGTCTAGCCAGGTTCATTTGTTAATTTACACATATGCAAGCTAATAAACTATGAAAAGAAACCAAAAATGACATAAAATGCAGTCAGGAACCAATAAAATTTAAAACACTTACATATGAGAAAATTTTAAAAGTGCATCAAAGTTGATCTTCCGATCAAATACGTTCATGGTTCCAGAGAATGTGGGACAGAGCTTCTGCTCTGTAGAATAAAGAATAAAGAAAAGTTATTATAAAGATACTATAACATAAGAAATGCCACAACCAACTTTCTTTCAAAATACAGCAACATTCCAGTTTGGAAAAATAAAAAGTTATCCAAAATTCCACAGCCCTAACAATCATTTTCAATCTTTTTTTTTTTTTTTGGCACCAAGGATCAAACTCACAACCTCATGCCTGCCAGGCAGGCGCTTAGGCCACTGAGCCAAACTCCCAGCCCTAGTTTTTTGAGGCAGGGTTGCACTATGTAGCTCAGGCCAGCCTTGCGCTCACACTGTAGCCCAAGTCGGCCTTGAACTCACAACGCCCCTCCTGCCTCAGCCTCCTGAGTGCTGGGATTAAAGGTGTGCGCTGCTCATTTTCATTCTTAAGTATGTCCTGGAATACATTTGCAATCATTATGAACCATTTTAAAGATGACAAAGGGAAAAAACTCATCTTATTTCCACTCCATTTTTTTAGAAGCTAATTTGCCCTGTAAAAGGCCAGGGATATAGCTCAGTGACACAAGTGCCTGTCTAACAAGCATGAGGTCTTGAGTTCGATCCCCGGTACAAAAAAGAAAACTAGTAAGAGAAATTCTTTTTTTTGTTGTTTTTTGCGGCACCGGGGATTGAACTCACAACCTCGCGCCTGCCAGGGCAGGCGCTTAAGGCACTGAGCCAAACTCCCGGCCCTGGTTTTTTTTGAGGCAGGGTCGCACTATGTAGCTCAGGCCGGTCTTGCGCTCGCGTTGTAGCCCAAGCCGGCTTCGAACCCACAACGCTCCGCCTACCTCAGCCTCCCAAGTGCTGGGATTAAAGGCGTGTGCCACCACGCCCGGCTTAGTAAGAGAAATTCTTAATTAGCAATCTAGTTAAAGGGACTCATAAAGCAATTTTATGTGATTGTTTTAAAGTGCTAGAGAATTCCCTCAAGAACTATAAATAAAGCTGTACTAGGACTGGCATTTTAAATATGTGTATGTAGGAATTCTCTACTTACATTTTAAAAATGAAAGGAATTTTTTTTTTTTTCTTTTTGTGGCACCAGGCATTGAACTCACAACCTCACGCCTGCCAGTCAGGCGCTGAAGCCACTGAGCCAAACTCCCGGCCCAAAATTGTTTTTTTGTTTTTTTGCGGCACCAGGGATCGAACTCACAACTTCACGCCTGCCAGACAGGTGCTTAAGCCACTGAGCCAAACTCCCAGCCTTAAGAATTTTAAAAAGAAGAAAATTTCTATACCTCTATGAAAATAAATTTACACAAGAAGGATTTTTCTAATTTTGGAGCCTTTCTTACAGAAAGATTGGAACAGTTCAAGGTTTCTTTTATATTCTTCACCAAGATATCCTAAATGTACTCTGCAATTCAGGCTGGTCTTGATTTTGTGGCAATCCTCTTGCCTCAAGTACTGGCAGGCATGTATGCCCAGCTAGGAAGGGCAACCTCTTTTTTTTTTTTTTTTTTTTTTGAGACAGGGTCTGACTGTGTAGTTCAGGCTGTCCTTGAGTTTACTATGTAGCCCATGCTGGCCTAATTCTCTTACTTCAGCCTCCCAAGTGCTAGGATTATGGGCATGTTCCGGGAAGGGCATTTTATTTCATTTTATTTTTTTACTTTTCGGGTACCAGGAATTGAACTCAGTACCTTGCACTTGCCAGGCAGGCACCGTGCTGCTGAGCTATATCCCTGGCCCCTAGGAAGGGAATTTTAAAAGTGAACCATACCTCGGTTACATTACATCAATACCATAAAGTCATGCTTTTAAGCTTTGTTTCCTCTCTCACCTTGCATGCAATCCTAAATAAACACAATCAATAGAACTAAAAAGCTGATCAAGAGCTCTCGTCTTTCCTAAATATGAATCCCCAAATTATTATTAGACTCATGTTGTCCATCTATTTTGAATCTAATAAATAGAGGTGATAGGAGAGAATAGGATTCAAACATGAAAGATAAACTGTTTGGCTGGGCACAGTGGCGCATGGCAGTAATCCTAGCACTTAGGAGGCTGAGGCAGGAGGACTGCCATAAATTTGAGGCCAGCCTGGACTACGCAGCAAAGAGTTCAAGCTCAGCCTACAGAAACTACACAATAAGAGCCTGTCTCAAAAAAACAAACACCACCACACAAACAACCAAAAAGATAAGCTGTTTGAAATGCCAACTATTACTGCCCATTCAAATCAACACAGGCCCAATGCTTACTCAACCACAATTAATCTAAGCAATGAATTACACAATTTTGAAATCAATTTCCTGAGGACCCTGGACCAGAGGAAAGAGACCGTTCTTAGAATTCATCAGCATCACGACCACTGGTTTCTGGAGGCTCTTCTCCCTCAATGAAACAATCAGAGTGGCTGGCTGGATTTCTCCCATCTACTTTGTCTCACCTGTATCCTACCACTCACCTTACTTCTTTTGTTATTTCTGTTCCTAAGGATGGACACAGTTGAAAGGCTGAAGAACCCAGGACTGCTGCTGCTCTGTCTAAGTCATCCAACTCTGGGCTCTCTTGATCGAGATGGTGCAATTATTGCAGGCTGTTGCAAGGTCAAGTACAACCTTCCTAACCCATGATGAACACATCCTCTAGAGAGCACACTTACAGGATGGCAGAATTCAGGACCTGGAAAGTGTCTTTGTTTAAGGCATCCATTAACACCCCTAATGACATCCCTAGACACGACTTGCAACAATACTGAAGCAACCTACAAAGCCAACCTTTTAGTACTCACGACAGCAACAGATGTATCTATTGCTTCCAATTTCAAGAATCAAAGTGAGAGAGAGCCTCAAATACCCAGAGGACTCTTAGTCAGAAAGGGGCAATACTCATGTAACCAGACCCCTCTGAGTGGAAACTGTAGGAGACAACAATGGCAGAAACTACTCTTTCCCAGTTTGCCTTTGACATTTCCCAGGGGTACTGACTACCTCTTTCTGGGACTCTTTTTCTTTTCTTTTGTTTTGACACATGGTCTCACTACATAGTTGAGACTGGACTTGAACTCACAATGTAGCCCAGGCTGGCTTGGAACTCACAGTGACCCTCTTGCCTCGGCTTCCTGAGTGCTGTGACTAAAGATGTGCACTACCCCGGCTGGCCTCTGGACTCTTTCTTTAAAAGTGTATTAGTTTTTTATTAGTATTATTTGGAGGATATAATGATTACATTCAATGTGGATTCACTTACAATGGTTGATGGAAAAACCAAAACCACCGAAGCCTGTATGGCTAGGCAGGGAGATATCAAATAGTAATTTCACCTTGATTTAGCACTAGCTTATGAGAGTTTTTTTGTTGTTGTTTTTGAAATAGTGAGACTATGTAATTCAGGTTGCCCTTAAATTTACTATGCAGCCCAAGCTGGCCTTGAATTCGAAGCAATCCTCTTGCCTCACTCAGCCTTACCTAGCTAAACTCGTTTTTTGGTTGTTTTTTTCTTTTGGTACTGGGAATCAAACTCAGGACCTTGTGCTTGCCAGGCAGCTGCTGTGCCATAGAGCTATATTCCTGGCACCCTGAAAAAGTCCAATTTTGTAATATTACTACGTTTTCCAAAATTTAAGTGCTATGTGTAACTATCAAATTTTCAGATGCAAAAGTGCACCTTAATTTTAATAGTTTGGTTTTTGTGGGGGGCGGGTACTTGGAATTGAACTCAGGACCTCGTGCTTGCCTGCCAGGAAGGCACTGCGCTGCTGAGCCATATCCTCAGCCCAATTTTAATAGTGTTATGAAGGAAAAAAAAAAAGAAATACAAGAAAGTATACATTTAACACATATAACAATGTTTATGACAATTTATTTTAGAAATGTTAAAAACTGAGGGGAAAATGGTAGGTTTTAGAATCAAGAAATTATGATAGTTTGGTCTGGGACTGTTCCAAATAGACAATAACCAATGTACAAATAGACAACAAGATAAAATGTTTATGCAAGTTTTATCAGATAGAATAAACTTACCAGGTACCTTAGCCTCAATTGGGCATGCTCAGAAACAAAGCAAGCGATAGCTATATTTTTAAAGGCCAATATTGCAAACTCAGTTGGAACAAGATTTAATTGCACTCATAACTCAAAAATAGCAGCTCTCATACCAAAGTATTTTCAGTCCTAACAACAGCTGGCTCTTATCAGAACTTCAAGTATTCAAAACCATTAGACAATTTAACTCAGCTATCATAAAAGGAGGATCCCACAGTTAAATTTAAATGAAAAGTTTTGCTTTAAAAAGTATAAATTTGGCATGGTGACACATGCTTGTACAAAAAAAAAGCGCACATTAAAATTGCATTACATCATGCTTATTTTTAAAGTAAAGAAAAAAAATACAAGTTGCTAAAAAATTCAACATAGTGACTCTAATACACATGTAAACCTGTAAGAAATCATTAACAATTTTGGTCTATCTCACTCTAAACCACAAATCCTACAAAAATCTAGACATTAGATCCTCTCCTACTACCCAGTTCTATAAATACTCAGTTCTAAAACAGGGAGAGGGGATTATTTACATAAAATACAACATGGACAGTGCCTCTTGGAGTTATGGGAAATTTGCCTACACTGCAACTGCAAACATGAAACAAATATTCAGGCATCACCGATAACAAAATTTCTATAATTTGGTTCAGGGCCTCATCCTTTCATCCTTTATACTTTCATCCTTTTAGAGCAGGAACCCTAAATTTTCTCAGACTGTCAAAATTTTTCTTCTGTGGTTCCCAGGGCCAGCCTCCTCTACCAGGGGAACTGACTCAAAATTACAAAACAAAAAGCTAAGGGCTTACTGCATAGTTTTACCAAGAAAGAAAACTAGGTAAACATATTGCACATTGAGGTAAGAGATTTCAGGTACTTCTTTCTTTTTTCAAATTTAAAAAAAAATTTTTAATTTAATGTTTTTTTGTTTGCTTGTTTGTTTTTTGAGGCAGTGTCTTGCTATGTAGTCCCTCCTGCTTTCTGAGTACTGGTATTACAGGCATGTGCCATCACACCCCATTTGAAATTATGTGCAGACTGTTTTGGCCTGGGGAAGAAGTACAGCAGGAGAGTCTTGAAGGATACAAGGTTATCAGCGGACAGGTATGTCCTGCTTAATCCTTTCTGCTTTTGTTCCAGGTGTATCTTCTTCCTTACCTCTGCCCTAGAAATAAAAATTCTCAGAAGTCAACCCCTAAGACCCTACAATACTCTTTCAACACACCTAGTGAATAAAGTACAGATGAAACTGCAGTTGCCAAATGTCTGCAAAACAGAAACTGTCATATATTCAGTATTCATTTTAAGTAGTTTTGACTTTGAAAAATAACTTGCTGAGGGCTGGGGATATAACTCAGTAGTAGAGCATTTGCTGACTATGGACAAGGACTTGGGTTCAACTCCCGGCACAAAATACAGGAAAAGAGGGAGAAGAGGGAAAGAAGGAAAGGAAGAAAGAGAAGGAAGCCAGGAAGTCAGCAGTCAGACAGTCACCCAGTCAGCTGAATGCTAAAGCCAGGACAGAAGCTGCCTCAATGTATATGACTTAACATTGCCAGCAAGTCAAAGAAAATAGGTTCACTTTTAAATATTAGATTGTGAACTGCTGTTTTTTCTCTTCTTGCTGTATTAGTTCAACCCTGTCCCCACATACTCAGCAGATACCAAATTGTTATTTAGAAGAAAAATCCTTTTTGAAGGGGACATGACTGTCATTTTCCAGTGGCTCTTACACTTCATAGTTCTCAGACTGTATAACCTTTGTCCTAATATAGTAGGGTTAAGAGCATCACCTGCGGCTGGAGTCCATATGTGAGACTCTGGGTTCAATGTCTAGCACCAAAATGAACACAGCATCACTTCCAGTTTTCCTGCCTTTTTTTTTTTTTTTTTTTTTTTTTTTTTTTTTTTTTTTTTTTTTTTTTTGGAGGCAGGGTCTCACTTTGTAGTGCAGGCTGGCCTCAAACTCATGGTGATCCTTCTGCCTCAGCCTCCCAAGTGCTTTTCTAATCCTAGCTGTTATTTTCTTAGTTGGATGACATAAAGCAAGCTTCTGACACTGACATACTGTACTTCAGAGTTTGATCATTTATAAAGTATAGTAATAATATATTTACTTCATAAGGTTGGAGATTAGGTGAGATAATAAATAAAACTGCTTAAAATAGGGCTTTTCACATAGCACAAGAATACATTTTAACCAAAAAGAAGTCTAGTTTTTAAAATTAATTAGGCTGGGCATGGTGGCACATGCCTAAAATCCCAGCCCTTAGGAGGCTGAGGCAGGAGGACTGCCAAGAGGCGAGTCTGGACTACATAATGGTAGTATAGTTCAAGCCCAGACTGAACTACACAGCAAGACCCTGGCTTAAGATTACCCACCCACCCCCTTAATAATAAAAAAATAATAAAGCCTAGTTTTAGAAGACATTTATCTTAGGCCTGATTTACATGTTATGGAAACTAATTTTTAAAAATTACTGGCAGGGCATGGTAGCATATGCCTATAATCCCAGCACTCGGGAGGCTGAGGAACGAGGATCACCACAAGTTTGAGGCCAGCCTAGGCTACATAGTGAGTTCAAGGCCTGGCTGAATTAAAAACTACCTATATTATAAAGGTTTAATATTTTCCTAAATGAGAGTAAAGTTATATTGGGGTTGGGTCTAAGATAATTATAAGCTGAAATATATAGGACCTGAAATATATAGCACCTGATTAAAACTATTGCTTAAATGGCATACTTCTCTCTACATTTGCACTATTCTTTCTGTCCACAGGACTACAAGGTGTTTTGACATAGCCTAATTACCACTGAGCGATAATAGTATGTGTTGGAGACTTTGATGAAGTAAATGGAGATTAGCTTGACACTTTTCCTGTTAGTCTCAGGAGACGGGTCACCTCAGTTCCAGGATAACCCAAGAAATTCTGTTTCAACTAAGGCTAGGCTTTAATTGTCCCAGATCAAGACCCTAAAATATTCTAGCCTCTCCCTTAAATTTGACCCAAATCCTTGGATTAGCTAACACTGAACCCACCTCTTGAGCAGCTGGAGCTGGAAGCTCACCACCTCCAAGATAATTTTATTTTATGTATAAAATGTTGACACGAGCGAGTTTCCCTCTCTCTAACCACAACTGTTGGACAGAACTGAATCGTAAGAAGGCCCCAACAGCCTAAGTACTTAATCCTCTTCAGTAGAAACCGGTAATTCTTCCCCAATAACACTATATTTAGCCCAAGTAAGAGCAAACATAAGTTAGGACCAACAGCACATGCACTTCACCCTCACCCTGCAAATTCTTTGCTTTTTTCCCCAAATTCTGTGGATTCTAGTTAATTGTGGGGCGACTTCATACTGTGAATAGAGCTTGCATCTGACTCACTCTGCCTAACCATCAGATTTAATCACAACAATGTCCAGAGTAAATCTATATCCGTTATCAAGCCAAGAGTACTGCAACCTCCAATTCAACATTTTTCAGCTGGCTCAGGGTGGAACCTACCTTCTGGGGGTCACTCAAGTGGCCTTAAAAAAAGTCAATCCAATCCCTATAGCCTTTCTCTATTTGGGTTGAGCACTGTCTTTGAAAAATGTGTATAGTATAGTAACTACAAAGAGCTCCATGAAATCTTGGTAGAAACTCTGGGGGAACAAAACTGGATGAAGTAGAAGATACTTATTTATTTATTTATTTATTTTTGTGGTACTGGGAATTGAACTCACAACCTCGCACCTGCCAGGCAGGCACTTAAGCTACTGAGCCAAACTCCCAGCCCTGATATTTACACTAGATTCTACAACCAAGTCAAAGTAGCAAAGGAAAATTTATAAAACAGCATTCAGTCTCATTTTGTGCGTTCCAAAGAAGATTCGGTGATTTCCCCAGATGATATTAATACCCTTGGGTAGTTTATGAAATAAAATGAAATTCTTCAGGCCAGCAGTAGTGGCTTCTATAATAATACCACTGACTACATCTACACAAAATATTTTAACTTTAAAAATGCTTTGATACACATTATCACCTTTGGTCTTCACACATCGATCCATGAGGAGAGAATAAGAATGATTAGTCCCGTTTTTTTTTTTGTTACCAGGGATCAAACTCACAACCTTGCACCTGCCAGGCAGGCACTAACGCCACTGAGCCCTATTTTTTGAGACAGGGTCTCACTATGCAGTTCAGGCTGGCCTTGAACTCACTTTGTAGACCAAGCTGGTCTGAACTCACAAAGATCCTCCTGCCTCAGCCTCCCCAGTGCTGGGAATAAAGACGTGCACCAACACACCAGGCTGGATTAGTCCCATATTAACAATTGTTTAAGCAGCTTAAAATGGCAAAGTACTGAGACTCGACATTGCACAGCAATATAATCCCAGCTACTTACAGGCTGAGGCAGGAGGATCAAGAGTTTAAGGCCAGCCTGCACAATTTAGCAAGACCCTGTCTCAAAAAACCAAAAAAATACATAAATAAATAATTAGGGTCCAGGATATGGCAGTGTTAAGAGCACTTGCCTAGAATGTGGCAGTCCTGCGTTCAAATCCTAGCATCGGAGAGGGGAATAAACTTTAATTAAGGCACTTCCAGCCAGAGATCAAGAGGAATCTCTAAACAAAACTCCCAAAATATGCTGATTCTAATTCAATTCTTCTGTATTTTTCAGCCTATCTACAAACAGCATGAAATACCTGTAATGAAGGAGGGGACTGAAGATGCTAAGTATCAGGATCAATGTTACCAAAAAAAAAAAAGAAAAAGAAAAAGAAACAAAAAGAGTATTGGCAGATTGTGGTGCCATAGGTCTGTAATCCCAGCACTCAGGAAGTGAGTTCAAGACCACCCTGAACTACACAGGGAAACCATAAAGCAGAACTCGACTATACCCAGAGGATACTAATGTTTTCACAAGATGAATAATGGAAGAAAAAAACTGGATCGAAATTACAGAGTGATTTGGGGATGACAGTGGGCCATGTTATGTACCATTGATACCCCCTGACTGACATGCTTTGAAATTTTGTTGAAGTTTTTTTTCTTCTTCTTTTTCTTTTTATGTTTGAATAAAATGGATTTGAAAAAAAAAGAAATCACAGACTGCATTTGTCAAGGATTCAACTACTCTGTCACTACTGGAGGAAAATGGCAGTGAATCTAAATATCAACGTATTTTGGAAGCTACCACCAACAAAAAACATTAGACAAAAAGGAACAAGGAAACACCAGAAACAGTAAATCTAGTAATTACAGAATAAGTGTGTATACAGAAGCCATAGAAATGTAGTTATTGCAGGGTTGGTGGTGCTCGCCTGTAATCCCAGCACTCGGGAGGCTGAGGCAAGAGGATCACAGTTGAGTTTTACACCAGCCTGGGCTACATAAATGACTTCAAGGCCAGCCTACACTACACAGTGAGGCACCTGTCTCAAACAAACAAAAAAGGTGTTATCCAATGCAGGTAACCTTTCTTTAACTAAATTCTTAAATTACTCATACAGTCAAAAGATAAACTATAAATAAGTATCAACAAGCAACTAGAAAAATCCATTTGCCATTGACCTTTAACCCTAAAATCCTCGTCCGTGTTTCAGGCACAGTCAGCTCTTCCACTGGGTTACACAGTCACAAATTAACTATTTGCTAGAACAGAGTTTCAAGTTCAAAGTGGTTTTTGTTGTTCGGTCACTGGAAGGCTGATTTGATAGGACAGGCAATGAAAGCTGGCCAATTCCGCACTCAGTAAATACACGAAATACCAAAGCCTACTTGTTATCACAGCTCCAGTAAGCAGACCCAAGGAAAAAAACCCGTCCATCGACTGTCCTTCCTAAGCAGACTCTCAGACGCCCACAGGGTTCAGGACCACGCAATCCTGGCCACCTCACCTGTTCAAAGGTAACCAATAAAGCAGAGCAGGGCTGCCCTGTGCGGCCGAGAAGCAGGCCGAGCCGGTCTTCTACCTCTTGCCTCTGTTTCTGGCTTCCAGATAACTAAGGAAGTGAGCGTGTCACAAAAGAGCAGAGTATGACATCAACCGGGCCGCCGTGACGAGGCAGCCCGCGGGACCAAGCCCCTATTCGAGGCCCGGCCCCGACCGAGCCTCAGAGGGAGCCGAACAACCGAAGCTGGTTTTGCTTTCGTTTCCCTCAGGAAGGTCGGAGGAGCGGAGGCAGAGGAAACCGGGCTGGGGAAGGCGGGCAAGGAAGGGAACACAGGCACAAGGTCCCCGCAGGCGTTCAGGAGCAAGATTCCGGCCGCGACGCCCCCAAGACCACGCAGACTCGCCCCCCGCACACCCGCCTGCTCCAAGTGCGCATGCGCAGTATTAGTTCCCTAGCTTCTCTCCCCGCCCCATTTTCCCAGGTCTTGACAGAACTGGGCCTGGTGATCTCAGGGTGTAAAATCTGTCAGAAACGGACGCTACTCCCACTCTTACAGAGACAAAAACTACTAGTTTCATTTCTTACTTTTGGTTTGCCCACTCCGCACTTCAGACGTACCTTCTTAACCTGTCTCTCCGAAGCCTCCCAGCTCTTGTAATACCGGATGTGCTCTGACTGCTCCAGGGTCAGTTTCAGACTCTTTACCCCTCTCAGAAAAAGCCCGCCCCCGTGCCACGCTTAAAGTCAGTCTTCATTGGCCGTTGATTGAACTTCTGCCTTTCCATTGGTTGTACGTGCATAAACAACGGTTGCTTACTTCAGAGTCATTAGCTAATAGCTTTGTCGATCAAAACTCTGACCACCAACCGGCGTCGTACCAATAGGGCTCTGCCTTCTTCCCACGTAGTAAGGGTGGATGGCGTTCAGCCGGTCCCTCTAGTGGAGAAAGTGAGGAAGGGCAGGCCCCGCCCAAGGAACCTGAAGTAACGTGGCCCCCAAGATGCTGGATGGGATAGCGCTTTAAAGTTCCCAGAGTCTTTAGTTCTCAGCGATATTAAAGGGGAAAAGCGATGTACGAATATACGGAAAAGTTCCCTCACGGGTGCCTGTATACCGTGAATCTAGTGGAGCTTAAACTTCAGAGCACACTCAAGGTTCAGCAATCTCCAGAACACGAGAGGACTTGTGGGCTTGTTCCTTGCAAAAAGGACCACCTGTGCAAGAATTTGTGTTGAGGAGTTGTGAACTGTTTCTAAACGATCAATACTATTTTCTTTCTTTATTTGTTTGTTTGTTTTTTAGGACATAGGGGTCTTCCTGGATTCCCCAGGCTGGTCCTAACTCCTTGACTCAAGCGATCCTCCTGCTTCAACTTTCTAAGTAATTGAGACTACAGGCACGTGCCATTGCACCTGGGAATTGTCAATAATTTTTTGATAGTTTTTACTAATTTATCTTTCTAATATCACCCAAAATAGTGTAAAATAGCTATTTGAAGAGGCAGAGTATGCAACTTAAAAATGTAGAGCTGGGAAAAAACTTGTAGTGGTTACAGACCAGTTGATAAAGTTATTTTTATGGTTCTGTGATGTCTGTGGTTTTGTCAACATTTGAAAATATAAAGCCAGGCATGGTGTGGCGGCACACACCTGTGATCCCGGCACTTGAGAGATTTTTTTTTTTTTTTTTTTTTGTGGCATGGGGGATTGAACTCACAACCTCACGCCTGCCAGACAGGTACTTAAGCCGCTGAACCAAACTCCCAGCCCCAGTTTTTTGAGGTAGGGTCACACTATGTAGCTCAGGCTGGCCCAGTGCTGCGTTTTAGCCCAAACTGGCCTTGAACTCACAACGCTTCTCCTACTTCAGCCTCTTGAGTGCTGGGATTAAAGGTGTGCGCCACCATACCCGGCTTCACTTGAGAGATTGAGACAGGAGGAGTGCAACAAGTTCAAGGCCAGCCTGCACTGCATAGCAAGACCCTGTCTCAAAAAAAAACAATGACAAAAAATTTTTTTTCATCACAAAATGCAACCTCATCTAAATTTTCTCCTATGTTATCTTCTTGGAGTTTTTATAGTTTTACATTTGGGTAAGCAATTGTCTGTTATTTTTAGTACTGGAGATTGAACTCAGGGCCTTTGCACTGAGCTACATCCCCACCCCTTTTTAAAAAATTGTTTATCTTGAGACAAATTTCACTAAGTCAATAAGTTGACCAAGCTAGGCACAAAGTTTCGATCCACCTGCTGATTACAGGTATATGCCAACATACCTGGCTTAGTTTTGGGTTAATTTTTTGAAGAATGTAAGGTCTGTGTGTAGATTTTTTTTTTTTTTTGCTTATGAATGTCCCATTGTTCCAGACATTTGTTGAAGTAACTATCTGTGATACATTGCATATATTTATACATATATTTTTATTTTGTTTGTGGTGCTGATGATTAAAGCAAGGACTTCATGCACACTAAGCAAGTGCTCTACCATGGAGCTCCATCAGCTGTGTATGTTTTTGTGGGTCTGCTTAAGTGCTTTCTTTTCTGTTCCATTGATTTATTTGTCTCTTCTTTTGCTAATACTACATTGTCTTGGTTACTAATGCTTTATTGTAAATATTGAAGTCAGGCAGTGTCAGTCTTCCAACTTTGTTCTTCTCCATTATTTGGTTGGCTATTCTAGTTGCAGCAAAGGTTTCTAAAATGTGGACTATACAAATACTAGATTTATGGGAATACTGTACATATATCTGAGGAGATCGAAAAGTAAGTGTGACCACAACCCACTCAAGGATGTTGGAGACACTGCCACGAAGAGAAAGTTTATTAGGTGCAAGAGGAGTGGTCGCCTCATGGACAGAGAGCGACCCCAGGGGAAAATGTCAGCACCTTAAGTACATGGGTAACCACAGCAGGGAGAGTGGGCGCGCGGGCCAGAACGGTCGTTCAGAGAGGCATAACGGGTAGATCTGGGGGTAGAGTTGTGCAACACAGGAGCACTGTTGGTCTCTGTGTTAAAATGTGCCTGTGTCTTTGTGGCTCATGCTGCTCTTGTGAGAAACCTGAGCGGGTGGGTGGGCTGCACCCTTAACTCTCCTTCCCGCACCCAGAAGCTCGGTGCCCCTTCAGAGATTATTATCATTATTATTTTGGTTTTTTGAGACAGGCGCTTGCTGGGTAATTTAGGCTGGCCTTGACTCACTGTGTAGCCCAGGTTGGCCTCAAACTCATGGCAATCCCCCTGCCTCAGTCTCCCAAGTACTGGAATTATAGGCATGAGCCACAGCACCTGGCTTCTGAGGAGAATAGAAAGTGAATAAACTAGGGAAAGGAAGTTTCAACATATCTACGAGTTTTATTTTTTTATTTTTATTTTATTTTTTTGTGGCACCGGGGATTGAACTCACAACCTCACGCCTGCCAGACAGGCACTTAAGCCACTGAGCCAAACTCCCAGCCCTAGTTTTTTGAGGCAGGGTCGCACTATGTAGCTCAGGCTGGCCTTGCGCTCGAGTTACAGCCCAAGCCGGCCTCGAACTCATAACATTCCACCTACCTCAGCCTCCCGAGTGCTGGGATTAAAGGCGTGCGCCACCACGCCTGGCTTACGAGTTTTATTTTTATAAGAGTTTATCTGAAGCAAAAGTTACAAATTTTCACATTTGTTAATTTTGAACAACAGGCACAGTAGTTATACTTGCACGTGTGTGTGTGTGTGTGTGTTGGGGCAGTACTGGGGAGTGAACCCAGGGCCTTTGTACTGAAATACATCCCCAACCATTTTTGATTTTTTATTTTGAAATACCATCTCATTAAGCTACCCAGGCTGAGCTTGAGTTTACAGTTCTCTGGCTTCGATCTCCCAGAGTGCTGGGATTATAAGCATACACCACCATGCCTGGTTTACTTATTCTTATTTTCTGTGTTTTTGCTATTTTTCTCAATTTTTCAAATATGTATTAGCTTTTTATCACTATAAAAATAGTTGAGGCAATTAAATTATAAAGAAAAGATTTAGGGTCACAGTTCTATATGACAAATGTTTCCCATTTCTTTGTTTTAATTTAATTTAATTTTTTTTTTTGAGACAGGGTCTCCCTATGTAGTTCAGGCTATCCTTGAACTAACTGTGTAGCCCAGGCTGGCCTCAAACTTGTGGCAATCCTCCTACCTCAGCCTCCCAAGTACTGGAATTACAGGTATGCTCTACCATGCCCGACTGTTTGTTTTCAAAACAGGGTCTTGGTATGTAGCCCAGGCTGGCCTTGGACTCATGGCAATCCTTCTGCCTCAGCCTCCCAAGTACTGGGGTTACAGGTATGCACTGCCATGCCTGGCTCAGTTTCCCATTTCTTTAGGCCTTTGGAAAGAGAGCCACATCATGGTTGGAGTGCAGAGTGGAGCAAACCACATCATGAGACAGGATCCAAAACACACACACACACACAGAAAACCTGAAATACTGTGGTCCTGCAATTCCTTTCTGGGCACACCCCTCTTCTAAGGTCTCACCTTCTAAAAGTGTCACTACCTCCCAATAGCACCACACTGGTTCAAGCTTTAACACATGGGCCTTTGGGAGACACGCCCATATCCAAACCAAAGCAAAAAAGAAAAAAAAATTATACATATATATATATATATATATACATATATATATAATCTTTTTGTTTTCTTTTGAGATAGTTTTTTTTTTGGTTTTTTTTTTTTTGTTTTGTTTTGTTTTTTGTGGCACAAGGGATCAAACTTATAACCTCGTGCCTGCCAGACAGGCACTTAAGCCGCTGAGCCAAACTCCCAGCCCTAGTTTTTTGAGGCAGGGTCGCACTATGTACCTCAGGCCGGCCTTGCACTCGAGTTGTAGCCCAAGTTGGCCTTGAACTCACAACACTCCTCCTACCTCAGCCTCCCAAGTGCTGGGATTAAAGCTGTGCACCACCATGCCCGGCCGCAAGCTGGTTTTAAACTCACAACAGTCGTTCTGCTTCAGCCTCCCAAATACTGAGATTACAGGTGTGCACTAGCATGCCTGGCAGCAGCTCCTTTCTTATTACTAAGACCCCATGGTCCCGCCATTGAATCCCTTGCAAATGAAACAAACTATTTGGCAGGCGTTATGTAGTCACCCACCCTGCCCTTTTTGCCACATTTTCCCCTGAGGCAGTAAGCATAAAGGGCTCCAACTGATTGCAGGGGGAAAACAGAAAGGGAAGGAACAAAGGAAAATATCTTCAAATGTCATTCAGAGGACTCAGCTACAGATACCACGCCGGAGTGCTCACCATGTAAAAGACGCTGTATTCTAGATCCCTTCACAATTTTCTCGGATTTAAACTCACAAGATTTCTAAACTGAACTTCTTGTCCACATCACATTCTACCCTTGTGCTCTTATTCTAACCACTAATCCCAAGCCAATTTATACTTAAGCTGCTTCCCAGGAGAGCCTGGAACTTGATTTTCAGGAAGCTTAAAAATATCCTTAGGAAATGACACAGGGAGAGTGTTTCAAACTAGAGGACAGGGGCCCAGAGAAATGGCTGTTCCCCAGGCCACTCCCAAAAATTTAATATATCTAAAGTTCAGGGTCCACAGGTAGGCCAACCAATGGCAGCTGTCCTCTTACCAGGGCCTGAGGATTTTTCTGGATGTGGGTCTTTGACTGCCAAAATCCCATTGCTAGAACATGGATAGGAAAACCAGTGTAGTTGCCACCCTAACCCTGGGATGGTGTCTAGTTGGAGGGATAGGCTGGAAAGGCAACAGATGGGGAGGAGAAAACTGGGGAGCTCCTCCCACAGAAATGAACTCTGTCAAGTTTCCAATTATTTTGAAGAACGTAGGTATGACTAATGAAAAGCAAAACTAAAAGACCTTTGGCAGGAGGATCATGAGTTCAAACCTAGCCAAGGCAACTTATCAATTTAGGGAGACCCTGTCTCAAAATAAAGAATAATGAGCTGAATCTCTAGTGCCAAAAAATAAAATTAAATACCTTTGGAAGGTAGGCTAACTTCCTCAAATTTGTAATTTTTAATCTTTTATGTTTTTATTAGTGAGCAGAAATACAAACCTTGAGATTATAGGTTGTTTAAAATGTTTTCTTTTTGAAAGCAAAGGCTTTCTAGGGTAATACTTCCCAACACATATTGTATATTGCTTATTATATGCTAGACACTGTTGCAGATGCTTTATATGTGGTAATGCAGTGGCAAAAATCCTGGTCCCTGTCTCCTGAAGTTGAAGAATGAATGTGAGGACAAAGAAGGTAGACAGGAGGGATGATTATCAAAAAGAGAGAAATAGCTCCCAATAGTCAGTAGGGGACCTGACAGTGGGCTTCCACAAGGCCTCTATGTCTAGGAGGTTTTGTTTTGTGTTTCATGTTTTGTTTTGTTCTAGAAAGGGTCTTATTATGTAGTTTTGGCTGGCTTTGAGCTCACTATGAAGCCCAGGCTGGCCTCAAACTCACAGTGACCTTCTTGCCTCAGTCTCCTGAATGCTGGGATTCCAGGCAAGCACCACCATACATGGCTAAGAGTTTTTATACCAAAAAGTTAACCAGGTCCCAGACCACTTTGAGTCAAACTATGAGCCTATGGGGAGTAGAGTATGTAGTAAGTGCATGTCTGTGGGTGCCTCTTGGCCACTATCCTATTGAAGTGGCTCATTAAAAGAGAAAAAAAATTTTCCTAATAGGTAGGAGCAGAAGTTGCCATAGTGCCCATCCATTACCTTGTTTGTTACATCCTAGACTTAATTGTCCACCTGGTTCTTGTTAGCTCCTGACCTTAGGCTCCTGCTTATCTGACCATGGCCTGATTATCCTGAATCTACCTTGGTCCAGCATCTCTCTAGCTGCTTGTTATCTTCTACCTAACTTGCCTGTCTATATAATAATTTATTCAATCCTTGCAATCCACTCTGGGAGGTAGAAACAGTGATTACATTAAAAATGAGGAAACTAAGCCTTAGTTTGCCCAAGCAGGGTGTGGTGGCGCATGCTTTTAATCCCAGCACTCTGGAGGCTGAGGTAGGAGGAGCGTTGTGAGTTCAAGGCCAGCTTGGGCTACAAGGCGAGAGCAAGACCAGTCTGAGCTACACAGTGCGACCCTGCCTCAAAAAAAAAAAAAAAAAAAAAAAACTAGGGCTGGGAGTTTGGCTCAGTGACTTAAGCGCCTGCCCTGGCAGGTGCGAGGTTGTGAGTTCAATCCCCGGTGCCACAAAAAAAAAAAAAAAAAAAAAAAAGTTTGCCCAATATTGCAGCCAGAATTTGAACTGTAGATATCTTGAACTAAAGCATGTACTCACTTCAGCAGCATATATACTAACATGTTGCACTGAAGCTCATGCTCTTAATCATTTTATATATTAATGGTACATTTTTTTTGACAGGATTTCACTGTGTAGTTCAAACTGGCCTTGAACTCAATATGTCATCCAAGCTGGCCTCAAACTCATGATGATCTTCATGCCTCAGTCTCCAGAATACTGAGGTTATAGGAATGTGTCACAATGTCCAGCTAATCATATTTGTGTTATGGTAAAACTGGCATCTATTGTTAATGTAATTTAAAGTTAAACTTTAAATTCAATGTAACTGTAAAGTTTTGTGACTTTTAAAGATAAATAAAATCTTCATAAGAAAATGGCAGCCTCACTTGACTTTAAAACCCTTGTGGGAGCTGGGCATGGTGGCGCACAGGTGTAATCCCAGCATTTGGGAGGCTGAGACAGGAGGATTGTTGCAAGTGTGAGACCAGACTGTGCTACAAAGTGAGCTCAAGGTCAGCCTGAACTGCATAATGAGACCTCTGTCTCAAAAAGATAATCAATCAATCAATACCCTTGTGAGTTGCCAGGCATGGTGGCACATACCTATAATTCTAGCATTCAGGAGGCTCAGGCAGGAGGATTGCCGCAAGTTCAAGATCAACCTGGGCTGCATAGTAAGTTCAAGGCCAGCCTGAATTACATAGCAAGACCTTGTCTCAAAAAAAAGCCACATAGCATAAGCCTGGGTCCAGTGGACCCATCCCTTATTTTTCTACTGTAAATTTGTACTTTAGCATTATAGTATCTGGCTGTGTATCTCAGTACCCTTCCCTGAGGGATACAGGAAGCAATCTATGTGCTTACCCACTTGGTACAACAAATGCCAAGGAGTGTGCATATGTGCAAGATTGTCAAAATGGGATTTGGACCCACCTTTATGCTCAGGCCTAACTGGTTTTGTGTATGTTTACTCAAGCATCACAGAGGGTCCAGTAGACCCACATGACTTCAACATTAGTTTTTGTTTTGTTTTGTTTTTGTTTGTTTGTTTGTTTTTGGTTTTGGTTTTTGTTTGAGACAGGGTCTCGCTATGTAGTTCAGGTTAGCTTTCAACTCACTATGTAGCCCAGGTTGGCCTTGAACTAAAGGCAATCTTCCTGCTTCAACCTCAGGATTTGTTGTAATTTGTTTTTGTACCAGGAATTGAACTTAAGACCTCACACTTGCCAGGCAGGCAGTATGCCACTGAGCTATATCCCCAGTCCAGGATTTTTTTTGTGTGTGTGTGTGTGTGGCACTGGGGATCAAACTCACAACCTCACACCCACCAGGCAGGCACTTAAGCCACTGAGCCAAACTCCAGGCCCAGGATTTGTTTTTTTATAGTTTTCTTTGTATTTTTCTGGTAGAAGTAGCCCAATTCAGTACAATGGCACATGAAAAACCAGATTTACAAGTTTTGGAGGAGGTCAAAAGTGAATCACCAGATTATTCATGCAAGGATGATGAAGATGATCCATTATGGTGAAATACATGATTTCCTAATGGAAGAGTGGTGTGGGTAGATGATGGTGATGATGATTTTGACACTGGCCATGTGCAAAGCTCCTGTGACAATGAAATGGAGTAAGAATTGGCTGATACAGACACGGGAATGCAGACCTCCTTTATTCTGATGATAAAGAAAACAATGAGTACACACTTGCTAGTCAAAATTTGGGAAGTGGCCAAGCAACCAAATGGAATGATCCAGTGTTCAAACTAGGTCCAAAAATACAGTGAAAGTCTTGGCAGAGATGAAACATATTGGACAAAATACCAGCACTGCCATTCAGTGTTGGAAATTGTAACAGACAAAATGCTACAAGATGCTGTGAAACACACAAAGGCTGAAATTCAAATAAAGTGTTCTGTATGCAACAATAGCCATATTAAAAAATGCATTTATTATGACACCTCATTAGCTGAAATGAAAGAATTCATAGGTCTGCTGTACTTAGCAGGGATTTCTCATGGTGATTGCAGAAATGAAAAAGACTTATGGAAGAGTGATGGGTCAAAATATGGCATAAAAATTTATGCCTTTGTAGATGTGAAGACTTATTATTCTTTCAATTTAGACACTTGTGGTGCATGCCTTTAATCCCAGCACTTGGGAGACTGATATAGGAGGAGCATTGTGAGTTTGAAGCCAACTTGGGCTACAATGTGAACACAAGGCCGGCCTGAGCTACATAGTGCGACCCTGCCTCAAAAAACCAGGGCTGGGAGTTTGGCTCAGTGGCTTAAGCACCTGCCTTGGCAGGTGTGAGGTTGTGAGTTCGATCTCCTGTGCAGCCAAAAAAAAAAAAAATCCATTTAGACACTTATCCTGGAACTTAGCCATCAGGTCCTCATTCATATAGTAATAAACCAAATGATGCGGTGAACAGACTTGTTGCTCCCATCTCCCAAACTAATCAGAATGTGACATTTGACAGTTGGTTTACCGGTTTCCAATTGATGTTACATTTGCTAACAGAGAACAAGTTGACCAGTGCAGGAACTGCACACAGGAACAAAGCAGAAATTCCAAATGAAATGTTCCAATTTCAAAACAGAGAATTGTATACTACAATCTTTGGATTTCGAAAAGGTATAACATTGGCCTCATATGATGAAGGAAAGCCCACTGGTACTGCTGATGCCAACATTTCACCATGGTGGAAATATTGATAGGGAAACCTCAACAAAAACAGAAGATTGAGATGGAAACTTTCAACAACCAAATTGAACATGGAGTAGATGTTGTTGATGAGTCATACATCAAGTATAACATCACATGAAGCACAAAGCATTGGCCAATGGCTCTGTTTTACTTGATCCTAAATATGTATGACGTAAATAGTTTATAAAGAAAATAACAAGTGCAAAATATCATGGAGAAATTTTCTTAGAGCACTGGGACTGGAGCTCATAAGAGATTATTTATTTATTTATTTATTTATTTATTTGAGACAGGGTCTCACTGTGTAGCTCAATCTGGCCTCCAACTCATGGCAATCCTCCTGCCTCAGCCTCCCAAGTGCTGGGATTACAGGCATGCACCACCATGCCTGGCAAGAGATTATTTATAACAGAAGAAAAACAGAATGTTTCTGCCCAGAAAACAATGCAAAAAAAAAAAATTGCAGAGCACACTGGTGAGCTGACAAGAGATCAAGCAGGTGCAGCATCACAAACACCTATTACAACAACGGGAAAACAAAAAAGATGTCAACTGTGTCCTATAAGAAAGTACAGGAAAACAAAATATACATATGATCAGTGTAAGCAATACTTGTGTATGGAACATGCAGTTGTCATGTGTGAAGACTGCCTTGGGTGTGACGGTTGAAGTGAAGGTTATTTCTGTGGTAGGCTGTTGTTTGTGTTTACAATGTAGTTCACATAAGTTTTTATTTTTGGTGTTTTAGATTTTGGAAGCAAGTAAACATCTGATGTGAAAATGCTGATGTCTATTCTAAGCACTCATTACATATTTGATATTGTAATTTATTGGTATCTTATTTCCCTGCTAAGCGCATGTTGTACAATATAGTAGGAAGCTCCTGACAAAACAGGAAGAGAAGTGACAAGACTGCCACATAGGAAAGGAAAGTTAAGCACATGTGCTGTCTGTGTAAGGGAGACCTGTGCATGAAACACGTAGTTGTTTGTCATGTGTTAAGACTGTGTTGAGTGTGACAGTTGAAGCAAAGGTATTTCTGCGGTAGAGTGCTATTGGTATTTTCATCATTGCTTACATAGGAATTTATTTCTGATGCTATGTTTTAGGCTTTGTAAGCAAGTATCTAGCTGATGTGAAAATGGTGATGTCTATTATTTTTTTTTTTTTGTACCAGGAATCAAACTCAGGACCTTACGCTTGCCAGGCAGGTACTTATGCCACTTAGCTATATCCCCAGACCCCTGTTGATGTCTATTCTAAATACACAATACATATTAAGAATTCAATAATTTATTTTATTGGTATTTTAACGTTTTTGTTAACTACACACTGTATAATATAATAAGAACCTCCTGACAAAACAGCAAGACCACTGACATGTCAAGTGTGTCCCACAGAAAGTCCAGGAAAGCAAAAGACATGTGCTGTCAGTGTAAGCGATCCATATGTATACAACATGCTGCTGTCATGTGTGCAGACTGCCTTAGGTGTGATAATTGAAGTAAAGATTTTTTTTATAGAGTGCTATTGGTATTTTCATTATAGTTCATATGAAAATTTACTTCTGATGTTCTTTTTCAGACTTTGCACACCAAAAACCAGTTGAGGTTGAAAATTTTGATGCTTTTTTATAAACACTCAACAGATATTAAAATCTCAAAATTTTATTTTTGTGATTTTTTTTACTGTTAAGTACTCTTTGTTTAATATAATGAAACTCATAAAATTATAATGATTTATCAACAGAAATATTCTAAAGTATAAATGTGTGTGGTGGATTAAAAACTGGTGGTCAATTTAAACACCCGCTGAACTGAATCAGCATGGTGCTTAGTGTAGACGGCCCACATGAGGGAAGTTGCCAGTATAAAAAGGAGACAAGGTAAGGAAGAGTAGTGTTGTGGGTTCTCCTAAGTGTTATTGTTTGGTGCTGTTGGTTCTCCTGTTGCCGTGGGTTCTCCTGGAGGAGCTTGCTAAGTTTCTTTTCTGATATGAACTTGGCTGTTCTCATTGTCAAAGGAGCTCAGGACCTTGTTGAGAATGGCTGTGGTTCATTTTGGGGGAGCTCTGATCCTTACTTTGAGCATCACTTCCTGGCTCTGGAAGGGAAGACGTGTGCTGTTCAGTCTCCAGGAGAAGCTTGCCATGCTGGGTTCCTGATATGAACTTGGCTGTTCTCTTCATCATAGGAGCTTAGGACTTTGTTGTCACTAAGGATGGCTGTGGTACTTTTCAGGGGAGCCCTGGTCCCTACTTTGAGTGTTGCTTCCTGGCTCCAGTGCAGAACCTTCAACCTACTGGCACAGATCCTTCGCCCTGCTGGCACAGACTTTCTGGCTTCCACTGCTGACCTTTGGGCCTTTCCAGCACAGATCTGTGAAATAGACTTGCATGAGTCATTGTCGTGGGCTCTAGGCTTTCAGTTAGACTTGTGAGAGGCACTGTCATGGGCTCTAGGTTTTCGCTGAACTCATGCAGGTAGGTTATTGCCATGGGATCCAGGTTCTCAGCTGGATTTTCCAGGTCTTTAGTATGTGGACAGATTTCCTGCACTTTCTTTGTATTTGACTCCTTGGGTGACCATTATAAATAATACTATAAATTACATGTCTTGTATGTAATCATTTTCCTTGCAATCCCCTGACTACAACAACATTGGCCCTATGTTTATGCACCTTGATGACAAAATTAGTATTATCCTCCAAGGGTTATGAGTTCTGGGGGCAGCGTAAGAGGGTGGGGAAGAGGGAGGTAGAAAGACAGCAACATATTTCACTTCCAGAAGTTAGGGAGCTGGGTATGGCAGAGGAGGTTGAATTCTCAGCCTAGGGCAAGAGTGGCGAGGATAAAATGCAAGGTGGTGGTGACTTGGGAATGACTTGGGGCTCCTAGTCTTAATTTTTTATTTGTTTGTTTTTTTGAGATAGGGTTTCACAATTAAGATCTGGTCGACTTTGAACTTAAGGCAATTCTCCTGCCTCAGCCTCCCAAGTACTGAGATTACAGGGGTGTATCACCACTCCTGGCTTCAATTTAACTTTTAGGAGGATAGTGTGGTTCCCCAACAGATGAGAATAAATATGGCTTCTCTAAGGCCATTTCTGTTTCTCACACCTACCTTTGTCCATCTTTATTATCCTCTTTCTGCTCCTTCCTTCTCATCGCAAACCCACTGACCTTGTTCTACCTAGTGGGAATGAGAACAAAGAGTTAATAGAAATGAACTTCATTAAAATCCACATCACAACATCACCTATAAATGCTGTGAATGTTTAGTGTTCTAATTAAGATGAACAAAGAGCCACTCTGCTTCAGAGGTCTGATTTGCATACCCATAACATCTGAAGGGCTGGAGTGAAGAGAATTGAGTTTTCTTTTTTCTGATCCCAGTATTATAGGTTCTCATTATCAAAGACTTCTGGGAGAAAAAAATGAAAAATATAGATCTTACTATATTTTTAATATCAACTAAGCCTCTTTCTAACCTTCCAGAGAGTAGTAATAACAAGAAAATTAGAAAAATGTTCTATTTCTTTTGGGGGGTATGTGTGTTTGAGACAGGGTCTCAGTATGTAGTTTAGGCTGGCCTTGAACTCACTGTGTAACCCAGGCTGGCCTCCAACTCACAAGTGATCCTCCTGCCTCAGCCTCCCAAGTGCTGGGATTATGGGCATGTGCTACCATGCCCAGCAAAAATGCTCTATTTTTTTCAAAAGAAATTTCCATTTGTTATTTCACTTTATACACATAATAACTCAGCATAGAAGGTGATGCAGACATCATCAGGCCCATTTTACAGATGAAGAACCTTGTGGTGAATTAACTAATGGTCAACTTGTAACACCCAGCTGAACTGAGTCAGTGTGTGCTGGGTATGCAAAAGCCACCTGAGAATTGCTGCCAATAACATTAACAGAGAACTGAAGGGGAAGATAAGTGCTGTTTGTTTTTGGGTTTTTTTGGTACTGGGAATCGAACTCAGGACCTTGCACTTGCTGGGCAGGCGCTGTGCTGCTGAGCTATATCCCCAGCAGGATGAGTGCTGTTGATTATCCTGGGGAAGCTTGTCATGCTGTTTCTCCTCATAGGAACTCAGCAGTTCTCATCTCTGTCAGAGGAGTTTAGGTCCTCACTGTCACCAAGAATGGCTGTGGTTCCCTTCGAGGGAGCTCTGGTCCTTACCTTGAGCGTCGCTTCCTGGCTCCAGTGCAGATCCCTCAGCCTCTGGCACAGATCCTTCATCCCATTGGCACAGACTTCCAGCTTCTGCCGCTGACCTTTTGGGCTTTCCCAGTGCAGATCCTTGATACAAACTTGGATGAGACATTGCTGTGGGCTCTAGGCCTCCAGCTGGACCTGTGCAGCGATTGCTGTGGGATCCAGGCCCTCAGCTGAATTCTTTGGGTCTCTAATGCATGGACAGATCTCTTGTACACTTCTGCATTTGACTCTTCTGGTGAATATTATAAAATAATCCTATAAATTATGTGTCCTGTATTAAATCCTTTCCCATGTGAACCCTGACTACAACAAACATGAAACACAGATTAAGTTAGTTTCTCCTAAGAACTTTCACAGATGCTTCATTCTTCTAAGTGCTGTAATTAGTTCTTTGCCTGTCATCATAGAGCTTCAGTCTGTGCTTATAGCAGTTACTTCAGTATTGGTAAAAACTCTAATTCATTCTCTCTCTCTCTCTCTCTCTCTCTCTCTCTCTCTCTCTCTCTCTCATTTGTGTTGCTGCAGATGGAACCCAGGGCTTCCCACTTTTTATATTAGGCAAGGACTCTACATCCTCATCCCTTTTTAGTTTTTTAAATTTTGAGATAGTCTTGCCCTTGCCCAACAACTATCAAGGAACTGAGGCATCCTCCCAAGAGCTATGTGAGTGAGGCATTTTAAAAGCAGTCAAGACTTCAGATGACTGAAGCCCCAGCTAATACCTCCGAAAGGTATATATACATATATAGTTTTTTTTTGTGGGGTGGACCAGGAATTGAACTCAGGACCTTGCGCTTGCCAGGTAGGCATTATACCACTGAGCTAAATCCCTGGCCTGTTTTTATCTTGTTGTTGTTCTTTTGAGACATGATTGTGCTACATAGTTCAGGCTGGTCTCGAACTCACTGCGATTCTCCTGCCTCAGCCTCCTTAGTGCTGGGATTACAGGCATGGACAACCATTCCTATCCGTGGTTAGAATACTGCATCTCTGTTAAAACTTTATGAGAGACCCTGAGCCAGAAGCACACAGTTAAGCCTCTCCCAGATTTTTGACCCTCAAAAACTGTGTGAGAGAATTTGTTTTGTTTTTTAATTTCAAACCTCAGTTACCTTGCCTGATTCTAGCTGATAAAGTGACAAAGTTTGATAGTTTCATAGCTGGAGCACATTAGCAGAACTAACCATTGGGGTAAAGAAGAGAATTAAATGACAAAGAGCTAGGCATGCGTTTGTCTTTTCAGTACTGGACACTGAACCTAGGAGCACCCTATCATGGACCTACATCCCCAACCCTTTTTAAAGTTTTATTTTGAGACAGGGTCTTGGTAAATTGGTCAAATTTATAACCGCCTTGCCTCAACCTCCAGAGTAGCTGGAATTATGGGTATGCACCACTATGTCCAGCCTGCATTATATTTTAAAGCAATTATTCAGGCTACTCTGTGGGAAACGGGAACAAGAGTGGCAGCAGAGAAAGGAGTTAAGCTGCTGGAATGATTATGACATCTTGGACTCAGGTGGTGTTTTGTGCAGATGGAGCCCAGTGAATAGATGCCCCATAGAGGGAGTGGTGGAGGATGGGAAACAACCTGAGTTGGGTCTGAAAGGCCCTTTTTGAGATCACCAGTGCTTCCGACTGCTAAACCCAAAAGTCCAAAGGCCTTTTTTTAAATCCTTTTCTTTCTTGAAACTACTGCTTTCTACCGCTTCCCTGGCTCTCTTTCAATCTTTTGGGCTGTCCCTCCTGATTGCCTGATATCTATCAGTAGCAATAAATTCTTCCTTTTTCCTAGAGCTAAACTTGAGTTGTTGTCATTTCTCTTTTCCTTTCCCTTTTTTTTTTTTTTTTTTAAGATAGGGTCTTGCTACGTAGTTCAAGCTGGTCTTAACTCAGTATGTAACCCAGGCTAGCCTCAAACTCATGGTGATCCTCCTCCCTCAGCCTCCTGAATGCTGAGATCACAGGCATATGAAACCATGCCCAGCTTCTCTTTTCTCTCTTCAACAAGTATTTGTCAAGTCTCTAATATGTACCAGATTCTATGTTGAAGATTAGAGATACATTTGTGTAAATACATGTGGTCCCATTTCTTTTTTTCTTTTTCTTTCTTTTCTTTTTTTTTTTTTTTTTAGACAGGATCTCACTATGCAGTTGAGGCTGACCTTGAGCTCACTTTGTAGCTCAGGCTGGTTTTGAACTCGAAACAATCCTCCTGCCTCAGCCTCCCAAGTGCTGGGATTACAGGTGTGTGCCACCACACCTGGCCATGGTTCCATTTTTTATGGAATTTTCACTTAAGTGGGGAAATGGACATCAAACAAATAACCATGTAAGTGAATGTATTCATGGACTGTAGCTTCTCCTCCTCAGTACAAGTATCTCTGCCTTTAATTACATATAGTTTTGATTGGATTTAGTGGACATATTTGTGTATATATAAACTACAATTTTATGAGTTTTGACATAAAACCATCATCATAATCAAAACAATGATCATGTCTATACTCCCCCCAAATTTTTTCATGCCCCTTGGTAATCTCCCCTATCTTCACCCTCCTTTACTCCTAAACAATCACAGATCTGCTTCTTAGCACTATAGATTAGTTTGAATTTTCTGGAGATTTATGTAAATAAAATCATACAGTATATATTCCTTTTGTTTGATCTCTTTTGTCCAGCATAATTATCTCAAGATCCATCTGTGTTTTAAAGCATAGTCCATTCCTTTTCATTCCTGAGAAGTATTCTTTTATGTGGATTACCATTGTTTATCCATTCACCTGTTGATGGACTATGGGTTCGTTTCCACCTTTTCTTTTCTTTTCTTTTTTTTTTTTTTTTTTTTTTTTTTGCGGTACTGGGGATTGAACTCACAACCTTGCGCCTGCCAGGGCAGGCGCTTAAGCCACTGAGCCAAACTCCCAACCCTGGTTTTTTGAGGCAGGGTCGCACTGTGTAGCTCAGGCTGGCCTTGCGCTCACGTTGTAGCCCAGGCAGGCCTCGAATTTTCTTTTCTTTTCTTTTCTTTTCTTTTCTTTTGTCTTTTTGAGACAAGGTCTCAGGTACAGTTCAGGCTGGTCTTGAGCTAATTTTGTAGCCCAGGCTGGTCTCAAACTTGCACTGATCCTTCTGCTTCAGCCTCCCGAGTGCTGGGATTACAGGTGTGTGCCACCTCACCCAGCTCTCCACCTTTTCAACTACAAATAATGTTACTAAGAACATTGGCATACAAGTCTTTGTGTACTATATGTGGGGTAAATATCAAGGAATGAATGACTGGATTGTATGGTAGGTGCATATTTAAACTTTTGTTTTGTTTTGTTTTGTTGGTACCAGGGATTGAACTCACAACCTCATGCCTGCCAGGCAGGCATTTAAGTCACTGAGCTAAACCCGCAGCCATATTTTTTGAGACAGGGTCTCACTATGCAGTTCAGGCTGGCCTTGAACTCACTTTGTAACCCAGGCTGGTCTCAAACTCACAACGATCCTCCTGCCTCAGCCTCCCGAGTGTTGGGATTAAAGGCATGTGCCACCATGAGGGGCAATTTAATGGATTTCATAAGAATAGAAATTGACTTTGCTAAAGCTTCATATTCCATGTCAGCATCTACACTGCCAATCCGCAGAACAGGTCCTTCTTTCTCCTATCCATTTATGTGGTAGTTTAATGGATTCCTGGCCAGATGTCACAGACAGAGACAAAGGGATTATCTAGGACTTCTTCCATCAGGACAGGTCTGGAAGATGGCCATCTTCTCCTTGGTCTCCTGCTCCACTTCACTACTGCAGCTGCCATGGGATTCTAAGGCTGCAGCTGCCTTGGTCTTGAACTCTTTCTCCCTCTGAAGGTGGTACTGTTCAATCTCAGCAAAGCAGCTTTGTTTGACCTGCTTCAGTCTCCAGTTCTTTCACTCCTCCATGACTGGCTTTTCCACCTGTGACAGCTGCTGAATTCCTTGTGACTGGCTGGCCATGGATTACAGGGCCATAAGCCACCTAAAATGGGAGATAGCACCTCAGATCAGCTGACTCACCGTCCACAATCTGCATGGTTTTTTTTTTTGTCATTGTTGATTTTCTTTTTATTTTGTTTGGTGATAGCATTGTGCTATGTAATTCAGGCTAACCGTGAACTCACTATGTCACCCAAGCTGGACTCTAACTCTCTGTGATCCTCTTGCCTCAGTCTCCTAAAGTGGGTGGATTTTCAGACAAACAGTGTAGCAAATATAGTTGATTAGCATTCAGCATTCATTCTATCACTTTCTAGTGTCCTTCCCAATGCTGCAGAGATTGGAAAGCTAAGGATTATATTTCTCAGAATACTTTGAAGCCAATAATATGAATCTGGGTGAGATTTAGAAAGCAGAAGTGAGACAAAGGTCATAGCCCTGCTATGTTGACTATTTCACAAGCAAGGATCTGAAGATGTAGCACATTTACTTTTCTTTGCTGATTTATTTATTTATATATTTCCTCTTTTCAGATGATGGAGATACAAAGCAGACACTATTCACCCCAAGCTGTAGCATATTTACATAGCAGTGATCCTGTGATGTTTCTAGCTTTGCAAATATTAAGAGTTGGTTGCATCAGAGTGTAGCAGTGGCAATGTCCTAATATAGCTTTCTGATCCCTGGATAGGAGCCACAGTCTTTGTTCTTAATAGACCTCCCGGTACCTCACCCTCCCTGACTTTGGCAGAGGTAGCAGCTTCCTTGGCAGAGCACAGCCACAAGTTCTGGTGGGTATTCCTGGAGCTTCAGACCACGCTGGCCACTCTAGACTTTCTGAAAGGTTTTATAAACACTTACAGTGCTTTCTTGTGAGCTTAAAATGCTTGGAGAGGGTTCTGTTTCCTGCACAGATTGAGTGATACAAGCAGTCAGGATGTATCTGGGAGAAACGATAAAGAATAAAAGGTCTTCCATCACGTGGGAAGAATGTGGCAATGTGAGTAGTCATTTATTTGTTCCATGAACATTTAACCAATACAAAATGAATGCTGCAGCTAGATGCCAAGAGTATCTACCTGCCCTGAAGGAAATTACACAATCTGATGATTTCATATGTTAGGATACTATGCCCTCACTGAGATGTTGTCAATTAGACTTGGTAGAGAAATCAGGACTTTATATACAGTTTTTTTGTTTTGTTTTGTTTTTGAGACAGAGTCTCACTATGTAGCCCAGGTTGGCCTTGAACTCACAGAGATCCTCCTGCCTCAGCCTCCCAAATCCTCCTAATACAGTATTCTTAAGTGACCTTTAAACTTAGTTTTAATGGATGAGTAGGAATTAGCCAACAAAGAAGGAGAAGAGCATTTTATCTGCAATAGGGAAAATCATTAAGGAAAAAATATCTGTGTTACTTCCCAGGAAAGAGACAAAAGAGGAGGTGTCCCTAAAGGCCTAAGGGAGGGAGCCAGAGATAATGTAGGGGCTTCATTGATGGGGGTGGGGGTAGGAGAGAAGGGAAGAGTGACTAAGAGAGGGTGTCTTCAAACTGGTCACAAGTCTTCAGTCTTCATTACTCCCTCACTCCTGAGAGAGAATCAGAATGACATGAGAAGCAGGGCATGGTGGTGCATGTTTGTAATCCCAGCACTTGGGAGGCTGAGGCAGGAGGATCACTGCAAATTTGAGAAAAGCCTGGGCTACAAAGTGAGCTCAAGGCCAGCCTACATTGCATAGTGAGACCCTGTCTCAAAAAGACCAAAATAAATCAAAACAAAACACCAGAATGACATGCGATTTTGAAACCAAAGCCTGGGGTCAGTGCCAGGTTACTAGTTACATGACCTTGGTCGTATTACTTCTTTTAGTCTGTTCACCCATACATAAAATTAAGATAATAATATCTCCCTTCTCCCTCCCATAATATTGTAAAGATCAAATCTGATAATGGATATATAGATTATGAAACATTATAAAAATGTTAGTTGCTATTGTTATCTAATAGGTAACTAAATCTGGTTGATTCTATCTTAAGTATGTGTCTTTCCTTAACTTTACTTCTGTTCATCCTCCTGCTCCAACTTGCTTCAGATTCTTATCTTCTCTGTATCATTTATGTAGACCTCTCTCAATTCTTGAGTACTCCCGCGAGAAAATTTCCAAACAGCAAACTATCCACTGACCAAAGGGCAAACTCCTCAGCTGAGCACAAGGCTCTTGAAGCTGATTCAATCTGCCTGTGTAGTTTTAGCTTCTGTCCTCCCACTACACTACTTCAGCCTCACTGAATCTCATACTGTTGCTCAAACATCTCACTTTTTCAGAGTTCATTTCTCTTTCACAGAATGCCTTTGACCCTTTCTGATACCCCTTCATTCCATCTCTGTCTGCACAATGATCTCCTTTTCTATCTGATTCATCTATTCAAACTTCAGCCCTAGTTCAAACGTCATCTACTCCCCAGAACCTTCCTTTATAGTTCATTCTCTTAGTAACACTTTGTGCACCTTTCTATTATGCCACTTATCACACTGTTTTATAAACATTAGTTTGAGATCCTGCTAGGTTTCTACTAGATTGGGAGCACTTGAAAGAAAAACATCTGTTCATTGTTAGATCTTCCTTGAAACAAATAGACTTTCCCAGCTGAATCAAAGGGTTTATTTGAAAGATTAGAGACAGGTAAGGTAGAAAAAGTAGATTGAAGAGGCATTAAGGTTTGGTGATGATGTATGCACCCCTGAATACCAAACTAAGAAGTTTTACTTTTATATTGTAAAAAGTAAGAAAGCATTGAAAATAGATAAGCAGAGAATTAACAGTGAAAGCAATAATCTAATGGGCCCCAGAAACTGGAATATGTAAATGTGGTGGTTAAATTTGAGCAAATAAAAGCAAAAATGTGGCAGGCATGGGGGCACACATCTGTAATCCCAACACTCAGGAGGCTGAGGCAGGAGGATTGATGCGAGTTTTGAGCCCAGCCTGGGCTACATAGTGAGTTCAAGGTTAGCCTGAATTACATGGCAAGAATCTGCCTAAAAAAAGAAAAGAAACAGAGTGAGTCTGTTATAAAACATAAATTAGATTGTGCCACTTCTCTGTCCAAAATCACCCAGTGGCTATCAATCCTACTTAGAGAAAAACTAAAGCCCTTGCAATAATCTACAATACCCCACACAATATGGTTTCTAGTTATCTTTCTGACTTCATTTTTCACTACTCTTTTCCTTGCTTATTATACTTTGCCTCTTAACTTTTCCTCTAACACGTCAGGCATGTATGAACTGGCTCTTTCCTCTCTGGATAATTCTTTCACGAATACCCACATGGCCTTCAGACCTTTATCCAAATGCAATCTTATTAACAAAGATTTTCTAAATCCTCTTGGTAAAGATCTTATTTCACACCTCTATCCCTTTCAGTTTTATTTTTATTAATATTGATTACTAACACCCATAGATTTTACTTATCTAATTGTCTACTTCTCTTCCTACACAGAATGTACATTTCAAGAGGGAGAAATGTATGCCCTTTTGGTTCTCAGGTCTATTTTCAGTTCTCGGAACAGTATCTGATATATAACAAGTTTTTCAGTAAGTATTCATTGAATGGGGAATAAAATATTTAAGTGATAATAACTTCAGGCACGGTTAGATCTAGCCTGTTATTAGAACTGCCTTTACTTCCTAGCTGTTCTTTTCCTTGGCATTGGCTTCATTCTCATGAAGGTGTGATGGGCAAGACCACCAGCAGTAGCTGCAGGTTTACATTTTAACAATTCAGCAGCTCAAATGGACAGCGTGCCTCTTCCCCAATTGTCCCAGTAAAATTCTTGGAAATGAATCTTAAGAGTTTGGGCTCAGGTCAAATGACAATCCCTAAATCAGTCTCCAAGGATAGATGAATAAAAATGTAACTGGCCACATCTGGATCATAGGGTCTCCTAGACTGGAAAATTCACTTCTACTTGAAATAGGGGGAGCAGTGGTTCCCTAAAACAATATGGGGTGCTATCAGAGGAAGGATGGAGGCTGGGCCACCACATCGTCCATGATAGCCCACCAGCAGATGATCCCAGAACTCCTGCCTCTCCACTCTCACACCAGCCAGAGGGCCCCTGCGGTTGTTAAGGCCCTTCCCTCCCACGTTTCCCACCTGTCTCTGCCAGTTAAGGTCTTGCTTATCCTTCAAGGTCCAGTTCAAATACATTTCCCTCACGATGCCTCTGAACAGATGTGGTCTCTTTCCTTTGTCTGAGTATCCTAATGTCCTAGTGTTTCTACTGCTTTTGTAGCCAGTTTTGCACACTGTGCCCTATCCTTTATTTGTACACATTTGCGCCTCATGCCCTCCAACAGTGGCGGTCAATACTCACTCTGGCCGCCAGGGCACGCTAGGTGCCAGGCGCGAGGTTCCCGAGGGCGGGAGGCTTTGTGATTGGCAGGCGCTGCCGTCAATCGGGCGCAGGAGGGGCGGGACGCCTGGGAGGCCCGTAGGCGGGAGGCGGGACCTGCATGAATGGGGCGCGCGGCGCGGGCTGCAGTCTGCGCTCGCTCCAGTCCTGGCCGGGAGTGGGTGGGAGGAAGCTAGGTGCGGGGGGAAGGGAAAGAGCGTGGGGGGCGGGGTGGGGTAGGGCCCGGGCGGCTCGCCGAGAGGCGCGAGGCCGCGGATGTGAGGCAGAGCCGGTCACGGCGGTACCCGACGTTTCGGTGCGGCTGTGCACTGCGTCGCCTCCAGCCTCGCCGCGCGTTACCCTCGGGGGACTCTGAGGAGCCTCCGGCGCCCCCGACGGCGCAGAAGACTCGCGACTGGGGACATAGGGTCGAGGGAGGAGCCGGGACAAGCGGCGGATCCCAGGGCACCCCGGGCGTGCAGGCGGGGGCTGAGCCCCCTTCCAGGGGCCCCCCGCTGCGATGGGCAACTTGGAGAGCTCCGAGGGGGGCCCGGGCGACCCGCCCTCCGTTCCGCTGCTGCTGCCGCCCGGCAAGATGCCAATGCCTGAGCCCTGTGAGCTGGAAGAGAGGTTCGCCTTGGTGTTGGTGAGAGCTGAGTCCAAATCCCTTCTCCTACCGACCCCCGGGTGCCTATACCCGGGGTGGGATTTTGTGCGGGGGCCTTGTCCCGCTCGCTCCTGCTGCCAGGGCCCCCTACAGATCTCGGCCTCAGGGGCTTCCCCGAAGCTCTGAGCAGCCACTGGCTGGCCTGGACAGCACGTCGGGGACCTCAGCACGACGCCGCCTCCGCTGAGCATTTGGAGGAGGAGGACGAGGGGGGCGGGGGGTCCCTAGCCTGGGACAGCCCTGGGATCCAGACTTCTCCCTCCGCCCTCCAACCCTGCCGACTTACTGTCGTTTCCCCACCGCCTAGTCAGAATTCCCAGCCCGGAGCCGCTCCTTGATGGGCGAATTCGGAAGCTGGGGCCGGCCTGCGCCTCAGCCTAGGTCGGGCTTCTCTGAGTAGGGAGACCGCCCCTCGCGTTAACATGGAGGCTTCCCAGAGTGTGGGTCCAGCGCCGATCTCAGACCAGATGTTTAGGGGGAGTGGGGGACCAGGGAGGGGCTGGCAGCTCTTGAAGGGGTGGAATAAAGAACGATGCCATTCTGCTTATTTTCAGGACGGCCTGCAGGCATCCTGCTAAGTTATAGTGGATTTGCCTAAAAGGCTGAACATGTAGATAAGCCACTTCACTAGGGTATTTTTTCAATTGAAACAATATACAAACCATCCCACCTCCTTTTCCCCTCTTTTCATGTTAAGCCCTAGAGACTGATTTTTGTTCTTTTCCTGTACCCTTTTTGTAGTGTGCAGATGAGTTTTTAGAGTTAACTTGGGGACTCTTCTTTGATGTGGGAATTGGATATTGATATCAATATTTCTGTGAAGTGAAAGGTTCTGAGTTTGTATCACTGAGATGGAGCCCAGAATATGTTGGTGCTGAACTCAGAGTTTTGGAGAAAGAACCGTGAGCATTAGCTAACAGAAGAACTTTTGAGAAACTTGGGGAAATTGTTTTTAGTTCCCCCAGAGAATGAAGAGCCAATAATAATTCTTGGGTTATTGTTGGTATGGCCTGAAGGGCTGACTTTGCTTTTGCTCATGAGGAGGGATAAGTTATGGACTTAGTACCCTTATTGAATTTCATCTGCCTTGGAAGAGAGAGATTAGATCTGTTGGCAGCAGTGGAGCTGTCTAGAGATCCTGGTCTCTGTGATGGTGGAGAGCCTGACATCAGTCCACTGGCACCAGAGCCAGCTCAGAGAGGGGGCCGTGATGACAGTGTAAGGGGAAGCTGTGCCATTTGCACCCCTGTCTGCCAGCTCTTTGAAAGATGTAAGGGATCTGGGCCACACATCCTGTGGCCCTTTGCCTTTCTCCCGTCCTCCTCAGGGGGATGGGGTGAGTCAGTGATTACTAATGTGCTGTGACCATCTCAGAGGCTGAGGAGAAGTGACTGGGACTTACTGCCATGGAGAACAAGAGCTCAACTGTTGGGGAAGAGAGTGGGAGGGAATCCACTCTCCGGTGGGGGTGTGAAAAGCCCTAGTGAGCTGGCACCAGTTAGCTATAGGAATGAGAGAGGAGGGTGTTCTGAGGTGGATTGGATGGGAAGCTGAGGTAGGGGCTGCAAGGCTTTTGAAAGAGCTCAGAACCAGAGTTTTCACTGGAGCTTGGTAGGCCAGTTTGTTAGTTCACAAATTGATGGCTTAACAGTCACACAATATTCACATGGTGTCCTGTTTACTATCCAGAGCATCGGAGAGCCCAGGTCAAGTATGGAACTGGACCACCCACTTGCAGCTCTTCCTTCTGTATAAGTTTTTGATTTATTTCCTTGTGGCTTTTGTTTTGGTCTTGTTTGTGTCCCTGAACTGCTGCTGATGGAGAGGTTGGAACAGGGCAGGCCAGGGCTAGTTGACTGTTCTAGGAGAGGAGGAGAGTTAACCTCAATTTTCTAACACAGAAATCACGTCTTCTTGGAGATTTGAGTTCTCTAGGTACTGTTTGTTTGTTCGTTTGTTTGTGTATAGTCCAGGCTGGCCTCAAACTTGTGATCGTCTTGCTTCAATCTCCCAAATGGTGGGATTACAGGAATGTGGCATTATGCCTGACTTTCTGGGGACTCTAAAAGATGTCTCCATTGCTCCTGAAAGGTACCCTTTCTACCATTTTTGGGGAGCATTACCTACTGTAAGCTAGATGTTTGACCTTGATGCAGGCTTAGGTGTATTTCCTGAACAGTCAAGAGAAACATAGTATAGTAGAAAAAAACAAGTACTCTTGTTTTTCTTGTTTTTAATCACTTTGAGAGTGGTCCTCCTGCTTCAGCCTCCCAAGTCCTGGAATTATAGGTGTGTGCCAACTATGTGCAGCTTTTCGTTTGTTTGTTTGTTTTTTTTGGTTTTTTGAAACCAGAGTCTTGTTATGTTCCCTTAAACTCATGATGTAGCCCAAGCTGATGATATTCCTGTCTCAGCCTCCCAAGTGCAGGGATTACAGGCGTGTACTATCATACCTGGCTCTCTAGTTTCCTCCTATAAAAGGGGTAAGAATAGCATTTGTCACATGAGGTTATCATGTGGATTTAATGAAATTGGAAGTCAAATACTTGGCAGAGTCTGACATCTTCTATATGCTTAGTAAATGGTAACTTTTAAATTTATATCTCTCAGCAGTGACTCAGATCTGAGATCACTTGTATTGCCAAAAAATGGTTTTAAGTTCAGAAAGTCAGATGAAACCAGGAACCCCAGTCTGCCCACAGCTGTCAGATGGAGGGCTTCCCCAGCCCCAGTATATCTGTGGAAACCCCCCTGTAAAGCACCCTGACTGGGAGAGTTGTATCAGTGCTGAGTCAAGACCACAGGCTCCCTGCTTTCTGGTACAGATATATGATCTGATATGCAGCCTGTCAGTTGAGGTTGGAGGGCTCCAGGCCTAAAGCCATTTGGTTTCTTCAAGACACTGATCCCAAAAGTCCTAACTCAACCTAGTGACTTAGAGGAGGGTTTCCCTACTGGTGTGTTGCAGATGGGTCACTTATGCTTTGGGTGCTGATCCTAAGGGCAGCTGAGGTCCCTGATTGGTCCTGAGTGTGCCCTGATGTGAAAAAGTTTGTGAACCTGTTACGTTACACTGCTTTTGGGGATCCTTTCTCTCCCACTTTCTCTGAGCAGCAATTCCCATTCTGTTGAGTCCTAAGAAATTTGGATGGTGCAATTATTGTAGTTCTTTATTAATACCAGAATAAGAACCAGTCTCTGGTCTGATGAAGCCCCGATCTGTTTGGTTCCAACTAATTCCTACCCAAGCTCAGTCGCTCAGAAGCTAGTATTCTGTCTGTGTTGGACTTTGCTTAGAGGAAAGAGACAACTCTAGGATCTTTGAAAGGATAGCTCTTTGTCTTTGGTGTGTTTGCACCCTGATTTTTCTCTTGTTGACTTATGCAGACCCAAAACTGGATCAGAACATTCTGATGCCAGAAAAGTTGCTGGCTGTCCTCAGGACCAGGTTCCTGTCCATGAGGGTGGGGTTGTGTGACAAGGATGTCCCTGCTGCACTTCTTCCTCTCACATTTTCTTGGTGATGACTGAGGACTTTGGTTTTGCCATAAGTGTGGCAGCTAAGTTGTCCTGGGTGGTAGTTATTATATCCAAGAGGCTTTGAGGGGCCTCCTTTGACAAAGAAAGGAACTGGGAAAACTGGGACTAAATATCAGGTTCCAAATAGCCATGTAAAGTTTTTTCCCTGTCCCTGAAGATTGTGGTGAATTAGTTCAGGCTGGAATAGAACTTGGGGGAAGGAAAGGGCCTTTGAAGTAGCTGGTCAGAGGAACCTGCTTTTTGTTCAGACCCTACTGAGAAGACCCTGGGCCACAGAAAAGAGCCTCATTCCCTTGACCTTCATCTGGATCAGCCTTAATCTGGGGAAGGTGTGTGTACCTGAATGAAGTGGACACATTGTTATTTGAGAATGTTTCATTGCCCAGAGGGAGATGGAGGCCCTGCCCCAGTACTAGAGATTAAATCCAGAGCCTTTACACATTCAAGCTCTTTTTTAATTTCTTATTTTGGGACAGGTTCTTGCTAAATTGCCCAGGTTCAGTACTAATTTATAATCTTCCTGCCTCAGCCTCCCAGAGTGCTGGGATTACAGGCATCTCAGACATGTGAGATTCAGATTTTTTTTTTCTTAAAGTAATAGACGTTCACTAAAGACAGTATGGGACAGCGCATGCCTATAATCCCAGCACTCAGGAGGCTGAGGCAGGAGGATCACCATGAGTTTGAGGCCAGCCTAGGCTATATAAACGATTGCAAGGTCAGCCTGCACTACATAGTGAGACTTTTCCTTAGAAAAGGAAAAAAAAAAAAAAAAAAAAAAGGTATGGGACAAAGAAGAAGATATTTAAGTTTTTGTATTTTAGGGTATATTTTTAGGGATTTTTTTTTGGTTTTTTGGTTTCTTTTTTGGTAAGTTGTTTTTTTTTTAGGTTTTTTGAGTCAGAATCTTGCTGTGTAGTACAGGCTGACCTTGAACTCACTGTGTAGCCCAAGCTGGTATTGAACAGGCAGCGGTCCTCCTCTACCTCCTAACTGCTGGGATTACAGGTGGGTGCCATGCCTGATAAAATGAAGATTGATTGATTTTTCAGATAAGATCTCACTGTG
The DNA here is from genome assembly GCA_004363535.1 of Dasyprocta punctata. NCBI lineage: Eukaryota > Metazoa > Chordata > Mammalia > Rodentia > Dasyproctidae > Dasyprocta > Dasyprocta punctata. Next base: position 227,353 of record RJWM01000127.1, on the reverse strand, counting down.
CAGTCCAGGCTGGCCTTGAACTCACTATGTAGCATAGGTTGGCCTCGAACTCATAGCAATCCTCTTGCCACAGCCTCCCCAATGTTGGGATTACAGGTGTACACCACCATTCCTAACTAAGATTGAAGATTTAAATTGAAGAACAACAACCATATTTTCTCTAGTTCCTTTGTCAAATGCTGCCTCTGTGTGTGTGTGTGTGTGTGTGTTTGAGACAGTCTTACTCTATAATTCAGGATGGTTTTGAACTCACTATGTAGCCCAGGCTGGCCTCTAACTCATGGGAATCCTGCCTCAGCCTCCTGAGTGCTATTACTGGCATACACCACCATACCCGGTTGCTGGGGTGTTTTAAGACTTTGAGTTTTTTTCTCTGTAGTGGTGTTTAATATATGTAAGGTGTGATTGAAACTGTCAGTGAGATGCTGGGCATAGTGGCGCATGTCTGTAATTCCAGCATTTAGGAGCTACGGCAGGAGAATTGTCTCGAGTTTGAGGCCCCTCTGGGCTACAAGACCCTGTCTCAAAGAAAGGAAAGAAATAACCAGTGAATATTTAAATTTAAAAACACAACTTGGCATACGAAGTCTTCAATACTTAGAGTTTTCCTAAAATTGAATTTGCTAGGTTGTTATATATAAATGTTTTCAAAGTCCTAAATAAAATTTACTTTTTTTTTCCCTTCAAACTCAGGGCCTTATGCATGCTACACAAGTGCTCTGCCCTTACTGAGCTGTACCCCATCCCTCTAAATGGCTCTTTAGAAAGATAATGGATGTGAGTGTCTTTAAGGGGAGGGAAGAGGACTGAGAGTAGTTTTTTTTTTTTTTTTTTTGCGGCACTAGGATTTGAACTCACAACCTTGCGCCTGCCAGGTAGGCGTTTAAGCTGCTGAGCCAAACTCCCAGCTAGTTTTTTTTTTAATGGAAATAATGCTTGATTATTAAACAAATATGGGAATAAAGAAGAAATTAAAATTTGGTATAAGAAATTAAAATCAAACTGGGGCTATGGCTTAGCGGCACAGCGCCCGCCTGGCAAGTGTGAGGTCCTGATTTCTGGTGCCAAAAAAACCAAAAACCCCCCCAAAACAAGAATTTAAAATTGCCTGTGTCTCCCCATATACTAACATTTTATATACTTAGATAATTTTTTTTTTTTTGTTTTGTTTTTTTTTGCGGCACCAGGGATCAAACTCACAACCTCGCACCTGCCAGGGCAGGCGCTTAAGCTGCTGAGCCAAACTCCCGGCCCTGGTTTTTTGAGGCAGGGTCGCACTATGTAGTTCAGGCCAGCCTTGCGCTCGCGTTGTAGCCCAAGCCGGCCTCGAACTCACAACGCTCCTCCTACCTCAGCCTCCCGAGTGCTGGGATTAAAGGCGTGCGCCACCACACCCGGCTACTTAGATATATTTTTAACAATTAGAATCATGGTTTGTAAACATTTCTTTATAATTTCAAGCATTTCTAAATGTTCTTCAGTCTTATGTTTGTTTGTTTGTTTGTTTTTGGTACCAGAGATTGAACTCACAACCTCGCGCCTGCCAGGCAGGCACTTAGGCCACTGAGCTAAATCCCCGGCCCTATTTTTCGAGACAGGGTCTGACTTGCAGTTCAGGCTGGCCTTGAACTCACTTTGTAGCCCAGGCTGGTCTCGAACTCACAACGATCTTCCTGCCTCAGCTTCCCAAGTGCTGGGATTAAAGGGGTGCGCCACCATACCTGGCTTTGGTCTTAGGATTTTGTGGCTGCATAGCACTACATATACCATAGCATTTTATTGTGTTACCTCGCAGTTTTTTTGTTGTTCCTTATCCTCCTAAGTAGCTAGGATTACAGGCATGTGCCACTGCACTTGGCTCACTTTGGGGTTTTTTGCTATTATAAATAACACTGATGAACATCCTGTGCATAAATACTTGTGTTTCTGATTATTACCTTAGATAAATTGCTGTAAGTGGAATTACTGAGTCCAAGAATATATGCTTTTCTTTGGAGAGAAGATCTTGCTATGTAGCCCAGGCTGGCCTCGAGTTTGCAGTAATCCTTCTGCCTCAGGCTTCCAAGTGCTGGGATTACAGGTGTGTACCACCATGCCCAGCTATGTTTTTTAAAGACCTTTCAGATATATAACTTGAAAAAGTTGTATCAGTTACCTTTTCCACAGATAGTATATGTTTTGTTTTTATTTTTTATTTTATTTTATTTTATTTTTTGGTACCAGAAATCAAACGCACGACCTTGCACTTGCCAGGCAGGTGCTGTGCCACTGAGCTATATCCCCAGTGCTTACAGAGAGTATATCAATGTCTTCTTTTTCTCTATATGCTAACCATTTCTGGATAGTTTAACTTTTTAGTAATCTTTGATAATTTTATTAATAAGATTAATTTCTCTGAATATTTCATCATAAGCATTTTGGTCATCTTTTTGTTTGTGTCCTTTGCTCTCCGTTGGGGGTAAATATATTTTTCCATACTTTTATCATAAAATATTTTTCACATATGTTAGGTGCTGAGAATTGAACCCAGAGATTTGTGCATGCTAGGCAAGTACTCTACCACTAGACTACACCTTTGCCCTATTTTTCACGTGTAAAAGCACATAAATATTATGTAAGGATAAAATGGTAAAACGAGTATCAGTGCATCCACTGTAAATTTCTTGGAGTTGCTTCCTGTATCTTCTTTTCTTTTTTTGGGGGGGGTACTGGGAATCGAACTTACGACCTCACCCTCGCCTGGTAGGCACAGTGGCACTGAGCTATATCTTCAGCCCTGTCTCTTATTTTTCTTCTTTGTGAAAAAGCTCTGTAGCTTAGAACTTGAGTCTGTTCTGCAGCTGGGACAGTCCAGGTGGCAGCCACACCAGTGCTTCATAACCCTGTCTCTGGGGAAACAATTGCTGCAGCTGCAAAGAACAGGAACTGGTCTTGGTGGAAATAACTAATCTTCAGTGAAGTGAAAAAAGAAGCCAGAGTGGAGAGGAAATGAGACCACAGATCCTCCCTGCCCCCAAGGTTACCTAGGAAGGGAAGGCAGAGCCAGGGCCCTAGTTCTATGGTCAGGACCAAAGTATCTGCCCAGAGCTGACGGTATGAGCATTGGGGTCAGCAGCATTGGCTACCGGAAGCCAACCTGTCATCTGTCTGCTAGGTCAGTCACTTCCATTCTGGGGAAACATTGCTCCAAGTCTGTGCTGAGCTGCAGTAGGGCCAGGAACAGACCAGGAGTTCCTTCCATTCTGGAAATGACTTAAGAGAAGGAGAAGAGAAGGTGCTGTTGTGACAGCCTCCCAAACTTCTGATCGTTGCTGGGTGATTTAGGACTCCCTCTTTTAAGATCAACAGGTGGAAATTTAGGGTTTTAAGGTTGTTATCCATGAAGAAGAGGAAGCGATTCCAGAATACAGTTGAACAGGGTAGCTGGAATTCCCGAGTTCCCATTGAGGCAGGAAGTTAGGGTGTAGCAGATTGGTTGAGGAAGAAGGTATGACCTTTAATTACAAAATCCCAGGACACATGCACAGAACAGTTCCCAGAGCCCTAAAAATGAACCCAATCCAAGAGTGCCATCTTCCTCTCCTGAGAACTTGCGATAGTTTTCAGGAGGACAGCCCAGACCTGTCAGCCCAAGGAGTGAGATACACAGAAAGGACAGTCACCTCTGAGTTCTTCTGATGCTGTGTTCTTTCATGGGAGCTGCCTCCTGTCCTTAACCAATTCTTTGTTCAGGACAGAAAGAACCTAGAAACCACTTCTAAGGAGACCCCAGCACCCCAAGCCCCGTAATGGTATCAAGCAGCCTTACAGGCCCAGAGATATTCTTGTCTCTGTTTCTCACTACTTTTTTGTTTCTCTCTACATTCTTCTTTACAGTCCTCTTTGCACACATGCAGGCTGGGTATTGAATTCAGGGCCTGTGCATGCTAAGATGCTAAGTGCACACTCATTACTACCGAGCACACCACCAGCCCCTTTCCAGGTTTCTGTACCCTGTCTTTCATCACCTCACAGCAGAGGCATCGGTGGGGAGTTTGTGTGTTGGGAGGGGAGGACCTGGAGAGGGTTTTTTGTTGCGGGGGGAGGAGCATTGTGGAGCAGTGTTTCAGTCCTTGGCTTTAGTAATTTGTATACTCTTAGTTTAGAAAGTACTTTGAGGTCATTCAAATGTATCTTAAATATTATTCAGAGCCATGAAGGGCTCACAGAAATTATTTATATGGCAGATTTTTTTTTTTTTTTTTTTTAATTTATGTAGCCCAGGCTGGCCTTGACCTCACGGGTGATCCTTGTGCTTCAGCCTCCTGAGTGCTGGGATTACGCCTGACTTGTTTTATTTTTTGAGACTGGGTCTTGTTATGCAGTCCAGGCTGGCCTTGAACTCTCCATGTAATCCAAGTGGGGCTAAAACTTGCAGCAGTTTTTCTGCCTCAGTCTCCTGAATGCTGGATTACAGGTGTGTACCATCCCTTCCAGCTTACATGGCAGACTTTGACAGTAAGGGAAAGGTTTAGGCTATTGTATACCACTGATGGTTTTATTCTTATTCTCATTTCTCCCCATCTCTTAACCATTTTTCCACCCTCTCTCAGGGTTATTGGCCAAGGCTGGAGTGGGAGCCATAGCCTTGTCTCTGGATCCCTAATACACATTAACAGAAGTAGGTGTTCTCTTTTTTCCTCATTTGCTCCTCTCTGCTTAAGTCCAGAATGGAGAATATTATGACTCTTCTGTTTGCCCAGACCCCTTCTAAATATGATCTGGGTGTGAGCCCAGGGTTTAGGTTCTTTAAGGAATATCCTGTTTTTAAAACTACTTACAGTTTAGGGCAGTTTCTGCTCTGTTTTTACCCGCTTCCTTGTAGGAGTCTGGGGAGCCAGGCCCTCTCACTCTTCCCAGAATTTCCCTTGAAACCATAAAAAACAAAACAAACAAACAAACAAACAAAAAACAAACCTGTTCTGGGAGAAAGTAGCTCGTTTGAGATTTATTGGCTCAGACTTGGTTTGAAAGAAAGACAATTAGTTTGGGAATCAAAGCACCTAGGTTCTGATCCACTTTTGTAGTCTTATTTTCTCAGCTAAATGATTTTTTGCTACTTTTAGGGGGACAGTGCCTGCTGTACAGAATTTTGAGGGTAAAGCAGATAACAGTGAAAAGACTGTAATCTATATAAAGTTTCTACAAATCAGTGTTTACTGTGTATACATTGCCCACACAACTTCTATTTCCATAAGTTGCAGGGATTTTCAGCTAAGAGACATGTTGTCTCAGGAGGACTTGGGGACCAAGTGAGGATGTTTTGGTTGTCACACTGATTAGGGGTACAGCACAGGGTGCCTTAGCACCTGGGATGTTAAACCCTATAGTGTTTGAGTCATTCCCACACAGTGAAGAAGTGTCTGCCTCAAATGCTGGTAGCACCCCTCCCAGAGTTGCCTTTATTTATCTTTGCCTCCATTGACCTGTGTCCCAGTTGGGGATGAGGATTCCAGAGGAGTAAAAGTGAAAGCAAACTCCTAATTTGTGGGATTTCTTGGTTTGTCTACTTCCTGTTCATCTAAAAAAAGAGGTGGACCTTTTTATTACTTCTGCCTGTAGTTTTAGTGGCTAATTATTTCTATAATGTGGGTTTTACCCTAAAATTTATCATGGAACAATTAGGGACTACATACTATACCCACCCAGGTTAGTTGCTCATGCTGGCATAAGAGTTTTTGTAAATTGGAAGAATGTTTAAGAAATCTTGCAAATAGTACATTTTTTTTTTTTTTTTTTTTTTTTTTTTTTGCGGTACCAGGGATTGAACGCACAACCTTGTGCCTACCAGGGCAGGTGCTTAAGCCACTGAGCCAAACTCCCAGCCCTGGTTTTTTGAGGCAGGGTCACACTATGTAGCTCAGGCTAGCCTTGCGCTCGCATTGTAGCCCAAGCCGGCCTCGAACTCACAATGCTCCTCTTACCTCAGCCTCCCGAGTGCTGGGATTAAAGGTGTGCACCACCACGCCCGGCTACAAATAGTACTTTTGAGTCCTTTGAAAATCTGATCAACCCTGTGGCCTCCCCATGACTATATGTGTACAGTATTTTGGGGGACTGAATGGCCATTCTTAGATCTGCTGGGGAAGTCCTGGCTTTGAGCCTGGGGAAGTGCAAAGGTGAGGAAACTCCTGACCGAGCTCTGGTTATCAGTGTAGATAAAATGGTGCCTCCTTGTGTGGTTTCAACCAAGAGGGCTTTTTGAAACTTGGCTGGTTTCCATTCAGAGAGAGATATTCAGGCCTCTGGACACTTTGATTTTACTTTGATTAAGGTTCAGTTGTGGAGGGGGTAGATTTCAGAGCTCTAGCCCTGTACCTCTGGGAACATTCGGCGAGGGGCAGTAGGATGTGTTTTGACAAGTCCCAGGGAACCAGTGGCCCCTTGCAGTGGGGACCAAAGGGCAGGTCGTATCCTGTGTATGGAGGAGGTGCCTGGCCAAAGCAGTGGCCCTCTCCTGCGGGTCTAAGATCCTTCAGAAACATCCAGGTATTTGGCTCCCCAGGGTTTGCCTAAGGGAGGACTGGGAACATCCATGTCTCTAGCAGTTATTTCCATGCTTAAATCTTGTTTTGTACCTTACAAAAAAGAAATTTTTGAAGAAAAATTCACATCTTTTGATACTGTGAAAAACTTAATTCTTTTTTGTTTCGTTTTGTTTTGTTTTGTGTTTTTGAGACAGACTCTTGCTATGTAGTTTGGGCTGGCCTCAATCTCAATCCTCCTGCTTCAGCCTCCCAATGCTGGGATTACAGGTGTGTGCCACCATGCCCACTGAAAAACTTAATTTCAAAACAACACTAACAGCTGGGCGTGGTGGCGCACGCCTTTAATCCCAGCACTCGGGAGGCTGAGGTAGGCGGAGCGTTGTGAGTTCGAGGCCGGCTTGGGCTACAACGCGAGTGCAAGGCCGGCCTGAGCTACATAGTGCGACCCCGCCTCAAAAAACCAGGGCCGGGAATTTGGCTCAGTGCCTTAAGCGCCTGCCCTGGCAGGCGTGAGGT
>RJWM01000127.1:194990-220210 GCA_004363535.1 Dasyprocta punctata | reverse complement strand
TTTATTGGTGATCAAATCAGGGCTCAGAGGGCTTAACTAATTGGAGAAGATTTTGGCTTAAATGTCACTAATTTAGAGAGGGCTTAAACAAAATACTCCAGTTAGAGTATTTTTTCTCTGCTGAAAAGACTACTAGAAAAAGTTTCTGAGAGATGCTTAAGCAAGCTTTTTTTTTTTTTTTTTTTTTTTTTTTTTTTTGTGGCACCAGGGATCAAACTCACAACCTGGCGCCTGCCAGGCAGGTGCTTAAGCCACTGAGTCAAACTCCCGGCCCTAGCTTTTTTCAGACAGGCTCAAAAACTACTACTATGTAGTCCAGGCCAGCCTTGCACTCACGTTGTAGCCCAAGCTGGCCTCAAACTTGCAATGAAGCAAGCTTTGATTCTTTTTAATATGGAGATTTCAAATGCATAGGAAAATTTCTGTGACAATACAAGTGCTGTAGTCAGGAGATTACAAGGAGAACAATTATATATAGGACACATGATTTATAGTGTTGTTTATAATAGTCACTCAAGCAGTCAAATACAAAAAAAGTACAGGAAATCTGTCCACACACTAAAGACCCAGAAAAGCTAGTTGAGGGCCTGGACCCCGTGGCAATAACCTGCATGAGTTCAGCTGAAGACCTAGAGCCCATGACAGTGGCCTCCATGAGTCCAACTGGAGGCCTAGAGCCCACAACAATACTCAGGCAAGTCTGTTTCACGGATCTGCACTGGGAAGACCCAAAGGTCAGCAGTGGAAGCTAGAAAGTCTGTCCCAGCAGGGTGAAGGATCTGTGCCAGTAGGTTGAGGGTTTTGCACTGCAGCCAGGAAGTGATGCTCAAAATAAGGACCTGTGTTCCCCCGAAAAGTACCACAGCCATCCTCAGCGACGACTAAGTCCCAAGCTCCTCTGATAGTGATAACAACCAAGTTCATATCAGGAAGCCAGCATGGCAGGCTTCTCCTGGAGACTGAACAGCACACATCTTCCCCTCTGGAGCCAGGAAGTAATGCTCAAGGGATCAGAGCCACCCCCCACCCAAGTGAATGGCAGCCATTCTCAGTGACAAGGTCCTAAGCTCCCTAGATAATAACTGAGTTCCTATCAGGGGAGCCAGCATGACAGGCTCCTCCAGGAGAACCAACAGCTCCAAACAACAGTACCACTTAGGTGAACCTACAATACTAAACTCTTTTTCTCTACTTGTTTTTATGCTGGCAACAGTCCTCAGGTGGACCCTTTACACTCAGCACCATGCTAATTCAGTTCAGCTGGTGTTTAAGCTGACCATCAGTTTTCAGTCCACCACAACAAATAAAACAGATAATAACAGTGGTTACTCAAAAATATTTATAGCCAGTCAGCATGATGGCACACACCTATAATACCAGCACTTGAGAGGCTGTGGCAGAAAAGTCACCGAGAGATGGAGGCCAGCAGGAGCTCCATAGTGAGACCCTGTTTAAAAGAATACAACACAATAGTTACCTCAGGATGCAGGAAGGGAACCCAGGTAGAAGGAACAGGAGAGTCAGAGAATTTTGCTTTATAATGTCTACATTTTTTACAAGGAGATATTTATATGTTATATAATTAAAAGGGATAGAAAAGGGGGGAAAACACACTGGAAATTATGTAAATGAAAATTTAAATAATATTTTTATATTAACTTGGGTGAAGTAGACGATGTCAGTAGTTGTTATTAATGGCAGGGTAAGTTGAAGGGTTTTGGAAAAGCGTTTCATGGAGTCTGTGAGTTTAAAATGTGCATACCCTGTAGCCCAGCATCTCACTTGTAGAAACAGTTCTACAGAGCTGTTTACACATGTGCACAAAGGTATATATGTCAGGTAAACTCGGACTTCTTTAGTTAACACTATAAAATTGGAAGTGTCCTGATTTTCTCATTCACCTACTTAAGGAAAATCCTGGAAGTTATTGTTCATTTTTTTTTCTTTCTCCACACTCATTCTTTCAATAAATCCTGTTGGTTAATCTCCAAAAATGTATCTCAAATCCACCCATCCCCTTTCTTTCTGTTGCTACTTCCTCTGTGCAAGCCAGTATGAGTTTGCTTGTATGATAGCCCAACCATTTCCTCTGTGGTCCCTCTCTGTCCTCCCATGCTTTCTCCACAAAGCACCAGATTTAAAACATAAATCAAATAGCATCATTGCCCTGCCTAAAAATCTTTAATGCCTCCCCGTGTTGAGAGAGAAGGAAGGGGAGGAAGAAGAGGAGGAATAAGAGGAAAGGAGGCAGGAAGGGAAGCAAACACCCCTACTCCGGGGATTGAACCTAGGTCCTCGCACATGCCAGGAAAGGGCTCTGTCATAGAGCTTCATTGCCAGCCCTTTTACAATTTTATTGTGACACAAGGTCTTACCGAGTTGCCCAGGCTGAGCACCAACCTTCGATCCTCCTGCTTCAGCCTCTGAGAGTGCTAGGATTACCATTGTGTTCTGCCTTCCTGGCTTAGATTTCTTTAAAAATGCCACCACTCAGAACTCTTCCCCACTTATTATGCTCTATCTTAGCATCTTTATTCTTTTGTATTAATTACTTTTTAAAATTATTTGATTACTTGTTATCTGACTCTCCAGACTGCTAACTCCTGAGGGTGGTGACATTATATTTGCTTATCATTACACAGCCAGATACTGGTACAGGGTAGGTACTTAATAACTTGATGTGGCTAATGGAACTCTCCAAGATATGTATGTGTGCAAATATCATCTAAAAAGGCAGTTAAAAGAAAGCTATCTGTAATGCTTTATAAAACGTGTTTGTATGTAAACATGTAGAAAAAGCTTTAAAAGAATGAACACTAAGGAGCCCGGATTTAGCTCAGTGGCAGGGCACCTGCCTGCTGGCAAGCGTGAGATTCTAAGTTTGATTCTCAGTACCCAAAAGAAAAAATAAAGAAGACTAAAACATAGTCCCCTATGGTGGGAATGAGCAGGGTTGGGCACTGAATAGTGACTATTCTTTTTTTTTTTTTTTTTTTTTTTCCCTTTTTTGAGACAGGGTCTCACTATAGAGCTCAAGCTGGCTTTCAGTTCACTTTGTAATCTAGTCTGGCCCTGAACTCACAGCAGTCTTCCTGCCTCAGTCTCTCGAGTGCTAGAATTACAGGCGTGTACCATCATGCCTCTAACTAGTGACTATTTTTTTTATGAGTTTTTTTAGTAGCTTGAATTTTTTTTTTTTTTTTTTTTTTTTTTTTTTTTTTTTTTTTTTTTTTTTTTTTTTTTTTTTTTTTTTTTACAATGTGCACTTTTTTGTGTGTGCTACTGGATATTTAACTCTGGGTCTTCACACTGAGCTACATCCCCATCCCTGTTTTATTAGTAGTGCTTGTTTTATTTGAGAAAGGGTCTTGCTTAGTCTCTAAATTACCCTGGCTGGGCTTGAATTTGCCTTAGTCTCTCAGAGTACTGAAATTATAGGCCTGTGCCACCACACTTGGTTTGTACTTGTGTATTTGTTCTGCGTGTGTGTGTGTGTGTGTGTGTGTGTGTGTGTTGGCTGGGGATTGAATCCAGGGCCTTGTGAATGCTAGGCAGATGCTCTACCAACTGAGTTACATCTCTAACCCTTTCTAGTTTTTGAGACAGGGTCTTGCTAAGCTGCTCAGGTTGGCCTTGAACTTGTGATCCTCTTGCCTCAGCCTCCCCAGTAGCTGGGATTATAGGTATAAGTCACTAAATCCTGCCTCATTTATTCTTTTAACTTAAAGGAAAAAGAATAAAATGAGGGGGAACTCAACTTTTAGTGAAAGGAAAAGAGAAAGCTTTCTCTGCACTGAGCTAAGGGGGAGGGAGGGAGGGAGGGAGGGAGAGAGAGAGAGGAGACATGGATGAGCTTAGTGGCTTCACAGCCCAGTCCCTGCCCCGTGCAGAGTGTGGTACTAGTTTTCACGGCACAGAGAATCTCCCCTGAGGTTGGTTTTGCTTTGATTCGGTTTGGGTTGGTTTTTTGGTGCTGGGATTGAACCCAGAGCCTTTGCACTGAGCTCCACCCCCAGCTCATTTTTTAATATTTTATTTTGAGGCAGGGTCTCATCGGGTCACTGAATTGCCCAGACTGGGCATGAACTTGTGATCCTCCTGCTTCAGGCTTGCAGAGTGCTGGGATTACAGGCCTGTACCACCAGCCCTGGCTGTAGTTTAAGTTCTTGAATGTATGACCCTGGCCCCCCAGATACAGGCAGGTTGTATATTTTTAACCTTTTTCGTTTTCGTATCAGTGAAAGTAGGCAAAAGGGATGAGCCTGAGCCCAGGGCCTCACTGCACCTAAGCTTCTTTAAGTCAGCTTAGCAGCCCTGTTGCCTGTATAAATGACTTTCTCTCTATTGTCTTCTAGGAATAAGGTAGCTAATAATTTTAGTAGCAGCACTCACTGAATGGTAATGTTATGCCAAGTACCATGCAAAGCACTTTATCAATATGATTGTATTTAACCATCACAACTCCTATGAAGCTGTTTCTTTTCTTGTTTCTGAACCCGGGGACTTATGCACACTGAGCCACATTCCCAGCCTGAGCCAGAAGCAGTTATTTTGACTTCCCTGTCCTGGATAAGGAAACTGAGGCCCAGGAATGTTAACTAGTTCATTTAGGATTATACAGCTACTAAGGGCTAATGTCAGGATATAAATCCAGGCAGTCTGACTCCACATCCCACATTCTTAACCACAGCCTCTTCTTTCCAGACTCCCCCTTGCTGTCAGTATTGTTTTGGAGAGGACTGAGTAGATTATGGAGAACATGGGGCAAGTTCACCTGGAAAAGTTTACTTTTGCTGAGATGTGCAGTGGGAAGTTTTGGGCTTTGGAGTTGGTCAGACCTAAGCCATCCCACGAAGACCTTTGCTAGTCAACAAATATTTTTTGGCTCACTGCATGTCAGTGATACCACTGGGTATGCAGTGGTGAAAAAACCAACAACACGTCTGGCTTCATGGAATTTAGAGGAAAAGACAGATACAAATTAGGTTATGGAGGCAAAGACTATATTAAGAGAGTGTATTACCAAGAAGACTTTACTTACGTCGGGAAGTCTTGGCTCTTCTCTTCATTTTCTTCCCTTTACTGAATTTTTTAAGAAATGGGTCTTAGGTGACTGCTTTACACACAGCACTTTCTCAAATGCTTTGGAATATGCTAAAGAAATAGAATACTGAGTTGGAGAAACATAATATATACTTAGAACCATATTTGTAACTAGAAAATTAAAACCAAGTGTACATCCTCAGGTTGTCTACAAAGTTTCCATGTGCTGTCTTTACTTTATTCCTAACAAGGAGTACTACTTGCTCCTGTATTTCTGTGAAGACAAAATGAGGTCACGGGGTGATGGCCTGTCACACAGCTGTACGCATGGAAGGATCAGCCTGGCTTTGATTGCAAGTTGGGTCTTAAAGGTGACTGGGATAGATCAGGAGAGAGGAGGCCATTTCAGGCTTCAGCAGGATGGGAGTGGATTGAAGAGGAGGAAGGAACAAGCTCCAGGAGGAGCAGCCAGGAAGTCTGTCTGTTGATGGGTAAGCCTAGTTTCAGATAGGAAGGTGAGCGTGGGTCAGCGTGGATGGTCAGTCTGAAGAGTTCCTGGCTGTTAGAAAAGGCTGTGAGGCCTTCCTGCCCGGGCTCCATTAGGGAGTAGAGATTAGTTGGTAAGTGACTCTTCATGAGTTTGCTCATTAAAAGTTAGGTGACTGAAATATGTGAGAAATAATTGTTTCATCCTTAGTGTTTAGAGAATCAAACTAACAAGTAAAACTGGATAGAAAATGGTCCCACATATTATCCTTAGATTGCAGATGTCCTCAAATGCATATACTTCTATTTTTACTCATTAAGTTTTGAGCTAATTCTTTCCTAGGCCAAATCTGTCTTGCCTTCCTTGAGGGTGAAATGTCTTGTACTAAATAATTTATATTACTAACAGTGCTGTGTTCATGGTACATGCTAAATACACATACGTATATATTTTGGGCTTTTATTGTTGTTGTTTTGAGACAGGGTCTTGCTATGTAGTTCAGTCTGCTCTTGAATTCTTTGTATACCTGGCTGGTCTCAAACTCACAGTGATCCCCCTGTCTCTGCCTCCGAGTGCTGGGACTACAGGTGTATACCACCACGCCTGGGTGTTCCCTTGTATAGTAGGACTGACCAGTATTTCTACCTGCTGGTGCATACAGTATTTTGAGGAACAGTACCTCTCCCTGCTAAGCACTCAGGCCAGGTGCCTGGGAGTCACTGTAGGCTGTTGTGCCTCTGTCTGTATTGCCACTTCTCTAGTTGCCCTTCGCCTTTGTCTGGTTCGTACCCTTTGTTGTTGCAGAATGCTGCTGTGCCCCATCATCATCCTCGCCTTAGCAAAGATACAGAGAAAGTGCTTTCTAGGAAGAGAGCGCAACCTGTGCAAAGCGTTCAGATGGGAAAAAGCCTGAAAGACCAGTGTGATTGTTAAGGATTCTAAAGAGAGGACTGAGAAGGCATCAGAGTTGAGCAGGGCCCAGATCATGTGGTGCCTTGCCAGCCGTGGTAAGGAGTTTGGAAATTAGTTGCACAGGGAGTTTTAGGCTTCCTAGTGGCTGCTATGGAGTCTTGGAATCTGTCTTACCTTGGGCAGCAGCTGACCTGAGTGCAAGCCAGCTTTCTCATTAGGCTCTGCAGCAGAGTGATGGTACCCTTGGCCTTTCAGGTTTGACTGGCACTCAGCCCTTACTCCTGTATTCACCCTTAGGCCAGACCAGAAAGGACAGTGCCTGTTGTAGACCGGCCTCAGTGTTTGGCGTTCCTCAAGGTGACCTGAGCCTATAATTTGGTGGGTTGGCCGGTTACAAAAATAAAAAATGTGACCTATAACTAAAGCTGAGTGGATTCAGTGAAGAGGGAACTTTTAATTTGCAGAGGTCCTGAGCTGTACTTAAGTGGAGGAGAATGGGTCTCCTCCCCAGGCACTGCTCCATGTTGTACTTTAGTACCTGCTCTGGGACAGATAAAGGTTCATGGGTCTTGAGGAGAGATATGGGCACTTTTGGGAAGTATTTGGAGGGGACATTGGGTCCAACAGCAGGTTTGATAGGACTTCCAGGGAAGTAGACTTGATTCAGTCTTGTTTCTCATGTAGCCCACTGGGATGGAAATGGTTTTAAAATGTTTGATTGCATCTTACTTGTTTATTTATTCAATAACTGTTGTTTATATTTTAGACATTAGGGAGACCACAGACATCTGCCTCAGAATTCACACTTTTGGAGAGAACAGTAAGCAAACACATAGGTAGATAGTATGATGTACCAGGTAGAAGATGACGGGGGAGGTATTTTAGATGAGACAGGTCAGGCAGTTGGGGATTGAAGTATAAGAGAAAAGCAGATGGGTGAAGGGCCTTCCTCTGGATTCTGGTGGCCAGCACCTGGGTGTGTCTCTGAGGCAGGGCCCTGTGGCAGTGTTGCCAGGTTGGGTGAGGAGCAGAGGTGAGGCAGTGCTCCTGTAGGGGCCCTGGTCAGAGCCTGCGGTTGCTTCTTCCCAGCCCCAGTTGTCAGAACTGTCTGCAGGGCTGGGCAGGGTGCTGATTAACTGTAAATAGATACTTGTCTGTCCAGGGCTTGTCAAGCTTGATTTTTTTCAAGATTTCCTGAAGTCACTGGGTACTGTGGGCTTGAGGAGGAATGTGAAGTTGGGCCTGGGAAACAGCGGCCAGGAGTGCAGGGATTTCTTCTGCCTGTGTCCAGATGCTCACCTGGGCCTTTTGCAAGGGTTTTGGGGTTTGGTGGATTTGAATTTGAATCCTGCCTTCTATTGTTACCTCTGTGCCCTTGTACCAGTTCTTTAATTTTCTTGAACCTCAGTTCTTTATCTGTATACTCAGGATGGTAGAACTTGCCTTCTAGGAATTTGGTGAGGATTAGATAATATATGTACAGGATCCAGAGCAGTGTCTGCCACAGTGAGTACTCAAGAAATATTAAGTAGAAATATTCTAAGACTGTTAACCTCTTGAATCAAGGAGCTGATTGAGATATTTAAGAAATAAGAATTGTTGATGGGTAGAGATTGGTTCTTTGTAACTTCAAGCTGTGTAATCGCTGAACTGCACATTGTTGCTTGACTTTGCTACTCTGTGATGTTGACCTCGTCATGACTTCTCCACAGGCCTTTTGGATACCCTGATCCCAGAACTGGGTTATCCTTGGCTCCTGTTGTTCTGCCCTTTATTTCATTTTGGTGTGGCCAGAGTTGGAAAGGCCCAACTTTAAGGACATTCTGAAGTAGGAGTTCTTACCAAGGCCAGAAGAGTCTCTGTGGGCCTGCTAAAGCCCATATCTCTGCCCCTGGGACTGTACTGAATTCTGGATTGGTGGAGCCACTGCTGTGTGGGCTCATTTTCTTAGATTAGAGATCATCTACTCCTTTCCTCTCAGTATGAGCCTTAGGACAGCACCAAGTTTTAGAATGGGTGGATATCTAGCCGGGAAAGAGCATCTTTGTTTGAGTCTTGTATGTCCAGAGTATGCTTTGGCCCCTTGCTTTGGGCAGACTTTTTATTTGTGGTTGTGGTTATTTTGTTTTTACTTGCTGTTCAGCAGAATCAGCATCACACAAGCACTCATTATCCTCAGGCTCTTGGCAGGCAGGGCACTTTGTGAATCCTGCTCCCTTGTGAAGCGCTCATGTCTACAGATTATTTTCTGATGCAGCTGGCATGAGTTCCAGGTTGATTGTCCCATAGCAACTATTAATTGCTCTCTTTGGGCTTGTTTAATTACTGCTGGCATGGTAGGTGACTAAAGGATTAAGAATCTCTTGTGCTTTTACAGGGCAGTAGGTCCTGGTGAGCTACTAAAGCATTTATCTGTCTTTTCCCGGGAAAATCCTTGTTAAAAGTTGTGAGCATAACCTCAGGATTTGCAGGCTAGCCAACCAAAGAGTGTCGAGTGGTGTTCTGCCTCTTAGTTGATTCTTCCAAGAATTGTAAAGCAACTGTCTAGGACTTGTTGCCTCCAGATGCTCAGGGAAATGTCAGGATGGTGTCATAACAGCGCCAAAATACTGCCAGCTGCTTCTGAGGTCTTGGAGACAGAGCTTACTGTAGTTTTTCTTTGTGACAAGTAAGGATTCTCCATGTTGGCCCTTGAGACAGTGGATTAAGAATGGCTAACGTGTCACCCTCTCTGCCTAGGGACAGGGAGATGGTCCAGATACCAGTTCTCAGAGCCCAACACTCATTCACTCAAAAAGCATTTATTGAGCACTCAGAATTGCATTGTAAGTGTCAGTGAACTAAAAATGACTAAGGCAGTGTCTGCCCTTAGGAGTTGGGGCTAGAGGAGGAGACGAACACATTAAGTACATAATTATAATATATAGCTGGACAAGTATAATGGTATAAATATGCTGGAAGCATCAGGAGCACATGAGGAGAGGTGGGGCTTGGTGATACTGCCTACAGGGGGAAATCTCTACCACCCAAATGCTAATTAGGAGTCAGACAGAGAGGTGGGAAGGGAAAACATTCAGGTACGGGGAAGAGCATGGGCAGAGGCATTGAGGTGAGACAGTGTGATGGCCCTGAGACTCTTCATGGAGCTGCTCAGTACTGTGGAAGTGTAATGCATGAGGCAGAGAGTAGTGGAAGGTGAAGCTCAAGTCGGGAGGCCTTGTGCAACATAAGGAAGAGATGTTGCTCGATGCTTTTCATAGGTGGTGTGGTCTGATTTTGAGTTGTGGGTAGGTCACTTCCATGAGTCCGTGGGAGGTAATGAGCATTGGAAGTGGGTGGCCAGATGGATGGAAGGCTTTGGGGTGTGTGATGATGATGGGCACCTGAATTGGGGCACATATGCATGGTGTCATGTGGCAAAAAGTAGTTTAAAAGGCTAAATCTTCAAGAGTTGGTAACCAACCAGATTTGACATTGGGTGCATGGAATGAGGGAGATGGGAAGAAATTCAAAATGATACCCTATGGGCATGGTAGCACACACCTGTAATCCCAGCACTCGAGAGGCTGAGGCAGAAGG
Organism: Dasyprocta punctata; assembly: GCA_004363535.1. NCBI lineage: Eukaryota > Metazoa > Chordata > Mammalia > Rodentia > Dasyproctidae > Dasyprocta > Dasyprocta punctata. The sequence continues at coordinate 210,189 of RJWM01000127.1, read as the reverse complement.
ATCACTGTGAGGTCAGGGCCAGCCTGGTCTACATAGTGAGTTCAAAGCCAGTCTGAACTATATAATGAGACCATGTTTCAAAAAACAAAAAGAAAACAAGAAAGACGATACCAATATTTCTAGCTTGCTACTCTTGATCTTAGCCAAAAGGCTGAGAAGTGATTTTCTAGTTTAGATTAGTGAGATGGAGGTGCCATCAGCTGAGGGAACCTAGGGGAAGGAATACCTAGGAAAGGAAAATGATGAGGCCAGTGTAAGACACATGTGGTTGCCAGAGCCATGGATGTCTGGGCAGAATATTTGAAGTTGAACCTCAAAGGAGAGGTCTGGGCTAGAAATACATGCCTGAGAGGTGTCAGTGGACTGGTCAAGCAAAATCTGAGGCTTTCCTGTGCCTTTCCACAGACATTCTCATGCCTTTCTCTATATCCCTACAGACAGCACAGCTCTTTGGTGGTTGGGAGGAACACCTCAAAGAGCTCGTGTGGTATCGTGAGGAGCAAAGCAGAGTTGTTAAGGAGAGTAGTTAGCTGAAGGCAACAAAAGTAGAGATTCATGGCAAAATTGGATCCAAGTTTGCAGACAGCAAGTTTTCCATAAGGAAGTCAGAGATGGTTGGGGAATTGAGGGTTTTGAAGTTAGCCAGGAACATCAGAAATAGCCCAGCAAAATCTCCAATTTCTTCACTGATAAAAACTGTGATCCCAGAAGCTTAGTGGAATTGCCCCAGATCACTCAGCTGCAAAACAGCTTAAGTCAGTGACTCTATTTCATCTCCCCAAAGTCTAGTCCCAGCTTTACAGTGAACCCCCAAGGTGGCTGTTGGTGTCTGTCTTACCTTTTGAATGGACTGTAACTGCTGTAACTTAGAGAACCATCTGATTACATGAGGTAATGGAATTATGTCCTACATGCATTAACCCATACTGTTCAGCTTTATATGCATACCTTCTTATATTTTGAACACCATACATTATATTCTGTGTGTGTACTGAGAAGTTCACTGGTCTGATGGGACTTATGGTTGTTCCAGTTACTATTTCTAGAACCTTTCTGTTGCCAGACACTGTGCAAGGTCATTTTCATTCATTCACACTTTCCCCTAGAGGTTATAAATAAGAGATAGTTATAATCCCCAACCCACCCAGTGATACTGGGGATTGAACTACACTAAGTTACATCCCTAGTCTTTTTAAATTTTGAGAGAAAGTTTCACTAAGTCACTAAGTTTTTTTGTTTTGTTTTGTTGGTACTGGGGATTGAATTTATGACCTCATGCTTGCCAGGCAGGTGCTTGTGCTACTGAGCTAAACCCCCAACCGTCACTAAGTTGCCTAGGCTGAACTCAAACTTGTGATCCTTCTACCTCAGCCTACCAGAGTGCTGGGATTGCAGGTTTATGCTGCCATGCCGAGCTATAAATCTGTATTTTACAGATGGACAAACTAACTGGGAATGGTGGTACACTTTTGTAATTCTAACACTCAGGAGGTTGAGACAAGAGATTGCTGTGAGTTTGAGGTCAGCCTGAGCTACATGGTGGGTTTAAGGCCAGCCTAACCTATATAAGGAGACCCTGTTTCAAAAAACAAAAAGCGCGTGTATGTATAAAAATATTCAAGAATGAATGATCAAGATTCAGAGCAGGTTTTTTTTTTTTTTTTTTTTTTTAAAGACAGTTTCACTATGCAGTTCAGGCTGACCTTGAACTCACTGTAAAAAGCAGGCTGGCCTCAATTCATGATGATCCTCCTAGCTCAACTTCCTGAGTGTTAGGATTATAGGTGTCCACCACCATGCCCAACCAGGATCATCTCTTGGTTCCAAAGCTCATGCTATTATCAATAGCTCATTGGAAAGTTTCAAATGACACTCAGGTGTAAGGAATTTGCCACCACATGGTGTCCAAGAGGGCAGTTTCTTTGTCTCTGTGCTCTGCATAGTCTCCCTTTTATTCGAAAGTCTTGAACTTCAGGTGTCTGCACATAGACCTCATGTAGCTGGTTTCACCCAGTCATGCTGGACAGGGAAGTGTTTAATGACTAAAACTGTCAGGCAAATCCAGCTGCACCTTTCTAAGTTAAAAATTTTCTTTCTTTCTTTCTTTCTTTCTTTCTCTCTCTCTCTCTCTCTCTCTCTCTCTCTCTCTCTCTCTTTCTTTCTCTCTCTCTCTCTCTTTTTCTCTCTCTCTCTTTCTCTCTTTCTTTCCTTTCTTTCTTTCTTTCTTTCTTTCTTTCTTTCGTTCTTTCTTTCGTTCTTTCTTTCTTTCGTTCGTTCTTTCTTTTTGGCTGTACTGGGCATTTCACCCAGGGAGCACTGAGCTGCAGTCCCAGGGTGCCCCCTTTAATTGGTTTAATTAGCTAATTAGAAAAGGGATCCTTCTGTGTATAGCCCAGGACATCCTCCAGCTGTCAGTTCTTCCTGCCTTAGCCTACCAAGTACTAGGATACAGGTGTGCATTGCCATGCCTGGCTGGAGTTTTTCTTTGTTGAAAGATAGCAAGAAGCTGGACATAGTGCTGTGTGCCTGTAATCCCAGTGCTCTGGGAGGCTGAAGTAGGAGGATTCCAATTTGACACCCAGCTTGAATAACTTAGTGATTTAGCAAGATCTTGTCTCAGAATAAAAAATAAAATAAAAAAGGACAAGAGAAACAGCTCAGTGCAAAAACCCTAGGTACAATTCCTGATATCACAAAATAAAAAAAGACATGATAAAAAAGCCTTTCTGGTGAAGGCCATACACTTAGACTTGAATCTGAGGTCTCTTTCTGTATGACCTGAAGCTAGTGGGTCAAGGATTCGCAATCCCTTGCCAGTTAAATAGGCATAATAACATTTATCTCTAGTGGTTGCGGAGAGTGGTGGGATAATTTGAGGAGAGGACTTGGCATATAAGAGACGCTTGGTAATGTTTTCTTCTCTATTCCTGGCCCCTGAGTCGATGCGGCACTTAGAGTTCCAGACATTTCAAGAAACAGAGAAGATTCAGGATCTCTTTAGGTGGAAGCTTTCAGAAGACTAACTACAAAGAGATGTTCTTGTCTAGCTGGGCAATCAAATGAATATTAAAATGCTGAGCCAACTCAAAAAATGGCTTGGAGGCATGGGCAACCACGACCTCTGTGTCAAGCTCTGGCCTTAAAGGCACAGGGTAGGGGACAGTGTGGGGGACTTCCATGGGCCAAGAGCATCTCGAGGTCGTTATCCCCAAAAGAGGATAGAGGCACTGAGGACATACCCCCATTTGAAAGCCATTGAAAAACAGGTAGGGACAGAGGACTTGCTTTCTCCTCAGCCAGTATGACAGGTGACAGATTATGTCTATGCTGAGCCTCAGTTTACTGTTTCTGCAAAGCAGAAGTCTTGTCACTCCCACAAGTGTCTGGAAGGAGAGAGGGAGTCATTGTGTTTATGACTGGATGCTAAGTTCCTGGATATAGTGAGGCTGCCAGAAAGTCAGTGCTGAGCCCGGCCCATTGAGGCCGAGTGCCCCCCGCACTGGCCTCTGCTGTCCACAGGGGCAGCCAGTCTATCTGACTTTTTCTGTGTGCCAAGCACTCTTGCCTAGGAACAAAGTATGTTCCGGGCCAAGTTCAGACCCCCACAGAACTTTCAATCTCATTCAAGAAATAATACAAAAGGCGAACAGTGAATAGAAGTATGTGAGAGAAATGATTTTTCTATGAAATTTTTAAATCAAAGGCTCTAGCACAGTGTGTGGCTCAGAGTAGATGTTTATAAACTTCAGCTTCCCCTTTCTTTGTAAATATACAAGAATTAACCCAAGGCAACGCAGGTTCCCACTTGGCACAGTGTGTGGTGCATAGAAGGCACTAAAGCTATTAAAAGAATGATTGGGTATGGTTGTTCATAGGAGGTGAGGGTGGTGAACCCTGCAGACGTTCAGAGGAAGCAGTGTGCAGAGGTCTGGGTTTGGGGAGGTTTCTTGAGGAAGGTTGTCACTGCACTGATTGGTCTGAAGGATGCATGTAATGTGGAAAGGCTCTAAGAAGAGCTAATGCAATTCCTTGTGTCAGAGGAGGCACTGTGCAGAGTTAAAGTTCAGGTTTTGGCATCAGACCTGGGTTGCAATCCCAGTTCTGCCATGTGCTTGTGTGATCCTGGGAAAGTTCCCAGGTTTTCTTGTTTCCTGAACTGTAAAATGGGGGTAATGGCCTTGGTGCATAAAGAATTAGATGAGATAGTTCATATAGAGTGCTTGTCACTGTTCTGTCAATAAATGTTAGCTTTTGTCATATTACTTTTTTTTGTTTGTTTGGAGCCAGGACCTTACTGTGTAGCCCAAGCTGGCCTTACACTTGCAGTGATCCTCCTGCTCCAGATTTTTATTACTATTTTTGTTATTGTTATCCCACTTATGTCCACCTACTTGCTTTATAAAACTCACAAGAGCCTTTGTCATCTGGCTGTTTCTTGCCAGCTGTCCTTTGCTCATGCACACTTTCATTCCCTTGTAGCAGATCACTTTACAGATTCTTGAGTTTGTGCTTCCTCATACTTTCAAATACTGTCTTCCTGCTACAGAATCACTATCTTCCCTTTTGGGTTCTTAATCTGACTCTCTTCTGCTTAATATTTAAAACTAAATCCTGAAACATTCCTTCCAGGAAGCTTCACTTAGCTTTTCAGTAATTAAATGTTACCTCACTGGGAACTCACAGGATCCCCTCGCCTCTTTTATAGCTGTGCTGTCTACTCTAACCCCAATTTGTTTGTCTGCTTTGCCTCAAAACATAAACTTTCTGAAGATAGTGTACATGCCATGTTATTTTGATATCCCCAGATTCTGTCTTAGCACTTGGCATAGGGTTGTTTCCCAGCTATATGTTGAATAAAAAACCTAAACAAAGATAAGTCATATTATACGAGACATTTTTACTACAGTAGGTTTTGATTTAAATGCTTTATTTACGTATGTTAACCTGATCATTATAACAAACTTATGAGGTAGGCACTATTTCTACCTCCATTTTTCAAATGAGGAAATGGAGGCTCAGAGACATTCACTTACTCTCCCAAGGCCACACAACTAGTGGTGGAGCCAGGATTCAAACCCAGGTGGTGAGGCTCCACAAGCCTTGCTTTAACCACCATGTTGTGCCCCTAGAAGTATCACTGAGATTTGTGTTAAGGGTTTTCATTCAATGTCCAAGAGGAGTTGAAGAAACATTAATAACTGTAATTTACAACTTGGTGCTCACATCTTAAAAGAATTAGTTTGTATGTTAAGACACTGTGGGGATGGATCTTAGCACCCTTATGAAAGAGCCAGGAGTGGTGGTGCATGCTTGTCAGGAGGCTGAGGCAGGAGAATTGCAAGTTTGATCCCAGCCTAGGCAATTTAGTGACTTAGCAAGATCCTGTCTCAAAATAAATAGATAAATAATTGAGACCTAAAGATCTAGCTCAGTGTGAAGGCTGTGGCTTCAATCCCCAGTACTGAAGAAGGAGGAGAAAAGAAATTTGCTAAGGAGGGTGGGGTTTCATCTATTTTGAACTGGAGGAGGAGGAGCATATTTGCCAATTGGAAAAAAAGGTGACCTCTCTTTGGTGTAATGGAGTAGACAAGTAAGGGACAGGAGAAAAAGGAGGAAAGAAGTATATGTATCAGGAAATTAAATTTACTCAATCTTTATCAAGAACCTACTAGAGTGGTAAACAGGCTGATGGTGATCCCCATGCTCAAGAGCCTGTGGTCTAGTGGGTTATAAAAAAAGGCTATAAAAAGCTAGGTATGGTAGTGCACACCTGTAATTCCAGTACTTGGGAGGCTGAGGCAGGAGGGTCACCTCAAGTTTGAAGCCAGCCTGGGAGACATACTGTGCTTAAGGATAGCCTGAACTACAAAGTCTCAAAAAAATAAAGAGAAGGGCAGAGAAGTGACATTAACTTATGGTATGAAATGAGGACTAAATTCTCAAAATGAGAAGTAGGAATTTGCTGAGAGAAAAAGCAGTGTATGAAGAAAGTTACTTGGATATAGCACATAAGGTAGATTATAGGTGAAAGGGCAAAAACAGTGGTGAGAAGTTAGACTATCCTTTCTACCCTCAGGTAACCAGGGGACAGAACAACGACCTTAGTGGTAGGGAAGGTAGTAACAGCATCAGTTATTTATTAAGCACCTGTATGTGATTCAAAGTATAAGGACCCCTACCTCAAGGTATTAATGTTCTAGTTGTGAATAAAGGAAATACATGTAAAAAGAATATTCAGTTTGTGCTAAAGGTCTGTGGTATCAGTGATTAGGCATTTTTTTTTTTTTTGCTTATTGTTTTACCTATGTTGTCTTACTTTTCTAGTTGCTGAGCAAAATACTTGACACCCAAAGTTAAAGGAGGAAAGGTTTATTTAGCTCACAGTTTGTAGAGGTTTCAGTCCGTAATTGCCAGGCTCCAAGGCAGGGTGGTATGGCTGAGGAGCATCTCAGAGGAGAATAGTTCATGGCAGGGGAAGATAGCAAAACAAGCAAGGGACTTCAGCAGCATCCTTCTGCCCCTTTTTATCTTATTCAGGCTACTCAAGGTGAGTACCCTCACACCCTTAATCCTAGTGTCCTTAAGCCTAGCACTGCACCATGAATCAGTCGCGGTGTCACACACTCTAGATCCAGCCACCTTTGAGAAAACGCCACCTATGGCCCTGTGAGGTTTTGAGGGGACATCTAGAGACAAGTCATAACACATGTAGACTTCATTTCAAACGTCACCTGATGGCCCAAAATAGTTGCTTAAGTTTTAGCCATTGCCTCTGCATTCCAGATATTGTACATACTACATATTTCTCAGATATTGTACATGTACTTCTGTTCACATGCCAAGGGGAGCTGAGAAATACATTGTAGGCTGTTGAGCATTCAGCTGAACATTTCTAAGGAAGATGAGAAGAGGTTGGAGGGTAATAAGCTACTGTCTGCCATATCATTCTTCACATACAGCCGTGGTGGAGCTCAAAAAAGGGGCTGAAAGCCAGGTGTGGTAATGCATGCCTGTGATTTAGGTACTCCAGAAGACTGAGGCAGGAGGATCACAAATTGGAACCCAGCCCAGGCAGTGTAGCAATTTAGCAATACCCTGTTTCAAAAAAAAGCTGGGTATGGAGGCACATGCCTGTGATCCCAGCACTCAGCAGCACGCTGAGGCAGGAGGGTCGTTACTAGCTTGAGACCAGCCTGGGCTGCAAAGTGAGCTCAAGGCCAGCTTGAACTGTATAGTGAGACCCTATCTCAAAAAGCCCCCCCCCAAAAAAAAGGGACAATATATAGCTCAGTGCTGGGGCTCTAGATTTAATTCCTAGTACTGCCCCCCTAAAAGGGGTGGGAAGGCTGATGGTTCTAGGTTATCAAGTAGTAAAAGACAGGGATTCAAAAGATTGGGGAAACATTAGTCAACAGGAAAACCCTAGGGTTAGCAAATGACAGGAGAGGCTGTCCCAGGAGGAGTCCTGAGTAGCAGAACACGAGGCTGTTTGGAGGTGCTGGCACCAGCCTGTGCAGAATCTTATCTTGGAAGCTCGTAGAGATGCCAAGAACAACAGGCCAAGGAGTTCAGGATCGTATAACTGATAAGGAGTCAGAGAATATTTCTGAATATTTAGATTATGTGTCAGGAAGGTTGGAAGATCCCCCCGTGTACAGGGTGTGATAGGCAGCTTTGGGAGTAAGGAGGCCAGTTAGAAGCTTATCCCAGAGGGCCAGGACAAGCAGAAACAACCCATCCCGGCAGAGCCAGTGAGAGGAGACTCACTGAGCCTCAACGAAAGATGGGCTGTGGTGTTTGTTGGGGCGGGGGGCAGGGTGGGGGAAGATGTGATCCCAGAAATACTGTGTCCTCTGGGCTCCCCATGCTGGAGGACAGAGCCTCATGAAGAGGAGAAGGACCTTGCTTGGCTTTAGGGAGAATGTGAGGCTCTGCCCCAAGACTCCTTGGCTTTGGAATACCAGCTGCCCCCTGCGGAATAGTTTCCATTCTGCGTAACTGGGGAGTGTGGGTTTGGCTAACCGCGAGGAGGGGCTGGGGAGCTGACAGACAGATCAAGTTGCTGTAGCAGTGGCTTTTTAGCTAGGGCCTTGGGGCTTCATTGGGCAGTGTTGCCAGCAGTTCTCTTACCTGGGATTGCATACTTCTTGGGTGGCAGGGCAGAAGGGTGGCCTGAGCCAGGGCACACAGGAGCTTGCAGAAAGCACCTGATGTCAGGTGTGGGCCAACAGTGGGGCAGAGGTTAGAACTAGGGACTAAAAAAGCACTGGGGACAATTTCCTTGCCTTCTCAGCATTTCACAGAGGGATCCTCCGGAGTGAAAAGGGGCCTCAGGGGTATAATTGTATTTGGAAAAGACCATCTTTTTGTTTGAGTGATGCTGAACTTTGAAGACCTCGCCCTCAGCCTTCATTCGTCTGACTTCTGTGGTATGAATTGCAAAGTTTAGCCAGAGACATCTGGTGAATCCATTTCTTTTTCCTCTAGGCTGTTTAGGGATTTGGCCAGTAAGTGCTCAGCAAGTCATTTCTGGTTATAGAGTCATCAGTGACCACAGGAGCACGTTTTGCAGACGTGGTTCTGAGCCTGGCAGCTTGTCCCCAAAATGATAGCTTCAGTTAAACAAAAGCACAAAGCCAGACACTTAAGTCAAAGAGTGCCCACTTCTCTGATGCCTTTTGTCATAAGGAATCCCCATACATCTACTAGCAGCTCAGGCCTAGAGAAAATTGTGTATGGTCGGAGTTGTGCTGTTCGTATGTGCTTCTGTCACAGGTCTCACTTAAAGAGATGAGCGGTGAAGAGCTGCTGTAGCGGCCGTACGTGGGCAGTCCTTGAGGTAATGGCCGCCTTCTGCCTCTGCCCACTGCTGTGCAGGGGGCTCATGGGAGTGTTTCCCCAAGCCCACGGTGGGAAGGTGCCGCCTGTCCTTCCAGCCAAGTGTATTTGACTGTTCTTAGGATTTCTCTTCTGTTGCAGGATAGTTCTTTGCCCAGAACCTTTTGCAGTTGGCTCAGCCTCACTCTAGGCTGCCTCTCTCAAGTTATCGGCATCTCCAAACCCTCGCTGTGGAGAGAAGGATGGGAGGGAGGTGGGCATGGAAAGCAGGCCTGATCTTCATCTCGTCATCTTGGCAGTGAAGCCAGGCTTTCGGGTCCGTGGGCGCTGCAGCGGGACCTAGCCCTCAGCTCATTCTGTCTCCAGCCAGTCACATGGCTCGGGAAAAGTGTGGGTGTTTGGAGGGGCTGCTATACTTACTATGTCTGGATTTTTTTTTTTAATTTTAGCTCTTGGACCTTTGATCAAACTCTGATTTTTTGGGTTTCCTTTTGACAGAGTTGCAGTTTGGGGGAGCTGTGCTGAAATGAGATAAACAGTGACGTGGAGGCGGCAGCAGTGTAGGCCATGGGCTGGGCTGGCCAGTCGGCCTGCTGTCTGGGCGGGCTGGGTGGAGGACTCCCACTCTGCACACTAGCCAGCTGGCTTGTGTTAAGGCACTGGCTGAAAATAACTCTCATTGTCTGGGAGCTGCTACTGCGGCAGAGCGGACTATGGCTGCCAAGAGGCCAAGGCAGCAGGAGCTGGTGCCTCCTACCTCCTGCAGCTCTCACCCTTTGGGAGCGGTGCCCAGCTGGCCACAGCTGTGCCTGCTGCCCATCTCTAGAGATGTGGAAGGCAGGCAGGGTTGTTCCCAAGTCTGTCCTTCTGTGGGCTGTTGATGGGCCTTTGTGCCTGTGTTGCCCACTTTGTCATTGGCTGGGGGCAGAGTTGTTGGTTGCATTGGAGTCCTGGTAGGAACACGGTGTTACAGCTTCTACAGCAGCCACTCAGACTTCCAGAATTTGTGCCCCCCACCACACACACTTTTCACTTCTGCTCCTCTATCCCATAGACTGCAGGCATGAGGAAGGACTTGGTGGCAGCTGTGGCCAGGGGCTCAGCAGCATGTTGAGGAGCATGTGGTACTCTCAGTAGTGTCTCATTTTCCCTGTGCAGTCTGGATTCAGCTCCCCAGAGCCCCATCCCCATGGGCCAACCACAGGGGCTGGGGCTTCCACACTTGGGGACAGTTCCAGTCACAGAAAATTTGATGGAAGGCAGTTCTGAGAAAGAAAATGTCAATAAAAGCACCAATTCATTTTCTGTACTTGCTCAAAATAACAGCCCTTGCCGTACTTTCCTAAAGCTTCCAAAATCCCTTTCCCAGGAATGTTTCTGACATCTCTGCCTGTCTCTTGGAGGAGCTGTACCATTTTTATCTCTCTTCCTAAGTTTTATTTTGATTGGCTGAGACCAACAGAAACAGTTGAAAAGGGAATTTTTGGTGTAGTTCTGTTGGCTGGGTTTTCCCCAGACCTGACCCAAGAGGACTAGCAGAGTAGGGATGAGTCCCAGAGCAGGACCCACAGCTTTGAAGGAAACTCCAAGCTTCACTGGCATTTCCCTTCCCCTGCAGTAGGGAGGAAACAAGGAGGGGCTGTAAGGGCTAGGGGTACAGGGCAGGAAGGGGAAGGGGGCCCTCCCCCACTGGGTCTTCCCTGGGGCCAGTAAAATGGGAGGTGGAGAGTAAGGACACCTTGCTGGAGGCATTAGGCCCTGGCTTACATGGAACCCACAGAGCAGGCAATCTGCCTGGCTGCGAACTTACAGTAAGCCAAAACAGTCTTGCTGGAAAAGCGTCAGATCAACACGTTTGGCATCTTTCTGTTGTAGGTTTTTCTTGTTGGACTTCTTGCTGATATCCTCTGACTTAACCATAGTTGCTTTCAGTTTGAGTTCATCTTCCTCTACTCCCATCTTGTATTATTACTTGTTTCCCTTACACTCTACCCAGGTCTCCCTCTCCTCCAATCCCAAGTACAATGGGATTAAAACTGTATTGGAGGGATCCTAGATCCCAGAGAGGGATCAAAGAAGGGGTCTAGGATTGCTCTGTAGTTAATGTTGAGGAGGAGGAGCAGGAGCAGGGATAGAGAACCCAAAAGCAAGAGGGCAAGTCGCTGGAATGTCACACATTTCATAGGCTTTTCAGGAAAAAGAAGGGAACTGTGTCAATACCTATAGTGTTTCAGACTCGTGGACGTAAATTTTATCGTTTGATCCATATAAGACCCCATGAAGTACTGAGATTGTCCCCAGTTTATGGATGAGTTCACTAAGTTTTGATAGTTCAAGAGCCCAAAGTTGATTTGGCTCCCCCAACTTTTTTGTACCAGAAATCAAACTCAGGACTTCATGCTTGTCAGGCAGGTGCCGTGCCTGATCTTGGGCCTTTTGACTACATTCTGTGCCTGTACTCTCCAAGACAGCTGGTAAGCAAGGGCCTCATCAAGGAGTTTGGCTCAGCTTCTTTTTTTTTTTTTTTGTGGCACCGGGGATTGAACTCACAACCTCACACCTGCCAGGGCAGGCGCTTAAGCCACTGAGCCAAACTCCCAGCCTTTGACTCAGCTTCTGCTTCTGAGAGCACAAAATCTCTGGAACCATTGAAGAAAAGTATCAGAGAAACAAACCTTTGACTAAACCCAGAACCATGTCAGGTTTGCTCCCTAGCTACCCGCAGAACTCCGGAAATTGTCCTTCCTAAGGGCAGAGCAGCTTCCTCAAGACACTGGAGTCCTGCTAAACTCACACGTTATCAGCGGGGGCAGCAGCGCTGGCACCCTTGTCTAGCAGGAAATAAATTTCCCTGGTCCTGCCACCTTGGCTGGTGGCTCCCACTGTAGTCAATGACCTGCTTCTTGTGAGAGCCCAGTAGTGGGAATTTCCCCTTAGCCATTCCCTCCCTCTCTTACTTCAGCCCTGAGCAAGCAGAGAAAGCTGGAACCACTGTCCAGAAAGTGCCACCCAGAAGCCGGGCGTGGTGGCGTTTAATCCCAGCACTCTGGAGGCTGAGGTAGGAGGAGCGTTGTGAGTTTGAGGCCAGCTTGGGCTACAATGCGAGCACAAGGCCGGCCTGAGCTACATAGTGCGACCCTGCCTCAAAAAACCAGGGCCAGGAGTTTGGCTCAGTGGCTTAAGTGCCTGTCCTGGCAGGTGCGAGGTTATGAGTTCGATCCCCGGTGCCGCAAAAAAACAAAACAAAAAAAAAGTGCCACCCAGAGCTCTAGACAGGAGGATGTGGGCTTTTATATTTTTTTCACATGCACAAATTCTGGGAGTCTAGTGGCTTTTGTAGGAGGAGCTGTGTTCCCATCCTGTGTTCCTATTAGGATCCCCTCACCCACTCACCAAAGAATCTACACTGAGCTAGTGACCCCACTAGGGTTGTAGCTTGAGCAGGTCACTGGAACGTTTGTTCCATGCTCTTAGGCTAGTGTTTCTTTGCTCAGTTTTGAAGCCCTGAGAGAAGCAAGTATTTCCTCACAAGTTCACCTGGTGGGAAAGTGTAATGCCGCAGCTTCCGACCGTGGTTGGCATAGACAGGAAGTTGGTACAGACAGGATGTGAAGTCTGTCACAGTAGTATAGCGACAGGCGGCACCCTTCCCCTCCCAGCAGCTTTCGTCTAGGGGAGGCAATGGCAAACTATTTTTGTGGCACAGACTTGGGAGAAATGGTCAAATGACAGCAACATGCTCAGGATGTGCACAGCCGTGACCACACCCAATGACTGTTTCTACTCAGTTCTGTCTCGGGTTTAGCTGGTGAGGCTGGAGACCTGCCCTGGGCCTGCTTTTGACCTTTGGGTCTCTGTTAAAGCCTCCTGCTCCCATCTTACTGTCCACACAGATATGTTGAAATCAGTTCTTAGCAATTCAGTTCTAGAGAGAACATTCCAGGCTTGTGTTAGCCCATCCTGCCATTAGTACTGCATTGGCTGTAGAAAGGAGTTGATTAGCTCTTCTTTCTTGGGGGAGTTGAGGCAGATTTATGAGGCAGTGGAAGTCATGGGAAGAGGTGTGGTGTGGTAGACTCTTCTTCTTTCCTCTTACCTGTCCTACTTTTCTAGTTTTAAATTCTTCCATTTGTAAACTCCAGTTAAAGACCTCACCCCTGATTGTTTTTTGGGTTTTTTTTTGGTACTGATCGAACTCATGACCTCGCACTTGCCAGGCAGGTGCTTGTGCCACTGAGCTAAACCCCTGGCCCCCCTGATTGCTTTTTGAGCTGTAGTGATCCTGTTTCCAAAGATAAGACCAGAGCTAACTAGGGTCTCAACCATAAGGTTACCAACACCTTACTCTCCACTGTTGAGAGGATGAGGCTATAAGCATAGATATGATAGTCGCTTAGGGGTAAAATAAATACATGATTGGTTTAATCACATGTGTGAGATATGCAGTGTGCCAGAAATTTTCCTTTTGATTCCTTAAAAAAATGACTCCCCCCTCCCATTCTTCTGCTGCTTCTGGAGTAAAGCAGGGCCTTTGTGATTCTTTGGGAACCTTGGACACACACAGGTCATGTCCCCTGAGATGGGGATGCGGGCAGAGACAAACCACACAGCCATGCTTGGGTTACCGGGAAGTGGGAACTGGATGCGGAACAGTAGGTAGTAGAGACCAAATGAGAAGCAGGCTGGCAGGAGAGACTGGATCCAAGGGAAGTTGTGTGAGTTGTCAGACAGCTGTGGCACTTCAAATAGGAGATAAGATTTGACTCAGGACTAAGGCAGGTATGGTGGTCTGATCAAAGTGCCAGACTGCCTTTAAAGGTGATGGCTAGGAGCAAAGGCCAAGGGACTGCAGAAGGATGGGACAGGCATGGCTGTAGGACAGACAGGAGGGGAGGGTGGGCTCCATCAGTGTAAGCGTGCACAGATGCCTTAGGTCTCTGTCTCTCACACTTTATGTATTCATTCAGCAAACAGTACTGAGCAAAATTCAATAATTCTTGGACTGTTACTTTGTAATTAGAGTGTTTGAAACGTCAGTATACTGCTGTGTCTTAAGTGGGAGCGATGTCATTAGTAATTTCTTACTAATACTTACAGTCCTTAACTTTTGTAAGTATTTTCCTAAAAATAATCGAGCAGTTCTCTTACACAAATGCTGCATCGTGATTTAGGTAAGAAGTAGAGTGGCAGCTGCTACACAGGCTAAGGGCGGCTCAGGACTCAGCTGTACAAGTAGGAAAGTTATCCCTCTCTCAGGTCGTGGCAGAAAAACAGATTGAAAGTTGCTGCTTTGAACTGGGAACTCTCAAAGTTTTGACCTCTCGCATTAAGTGTATTTTACAGCATGATCTGTATGCACATAACATACATATGCGTGTATACATAAAATATGAAACAGACAGAAGTTTCATTAAGTGTTTATGCTTTCTGTTTGTAATGAATCCTGGTATCGCCTATTTAAATTTGCCCATTTTCTTTGAAAATGAAGTTAATTTTGACTCACCAGATTGATTCCATGACCTGCGTTGTATGGAAAACATTGCTTGACCAAACTTGACTAATATGTATAACAGGGAGGCAGGAGGACTGTTCCACCTTTCTGGGCCTGCAGCAGAGTCAGGGTGTAGTATGATGGCCCAGCAAGGATGGTGAGACAGCCCAGCCTTTCTGTCCTCACCTATGGTTTATGTTTTAGCCTGTTAACTCAGGTTCTCTTCTCAGAGCTCCATGAACCTGCCTCCTGACAAGGCCCGGCTCCTGAGGCAGTATGACAACGAGAAGAAGTGGGATCTGATTTGTGACCAGGTACTGGATTTAGAGAGTAGAGATGTTGCGGGGGGCCTGCAGGAACCCTGGCCTGGCTTGCCCTCATTCTGTGCTTTCTGTCTGTCTTCATAGTAGACACACAGCTGGTAGGCTGAGCTCCTGCAAAAGGCTGTCTTCACTTCTTCCAGTGGGCAGTTTGTGCAGGGTGGGCTGTGGAGCAGGTTGCTGATTTCCCCAGCAGAGCCTATTTTTGCCATTCCCCAGGGTCAAGGCTGTGCCTGGCAGGGTCTGCCAAAGGATCCTCCCTCTCACGCTGCTCCAGACCTGAAGCAAATAGCAAGATGCTTCTCATTATCTATAGGCCTGTAGGAATGAGACCCCCTAGTCTGCTAATCTTCTATTTCCAAATGTGAGGATAGTCAAGGCTACTGCTCTTCCTCCACGAAGAGCATTGTATTTTGCTTAGAACGAAGTTCTTCTAGCACCTACCACCTGGTTCTTTCCCCTGCACAAATAGTCCTGAGTCTTTGAACTCAAGACATTCCTGTATCTCTTATTAGGTATGGAGGGACCTGGCACAGAGTATGGGCAATTT
>RJWM01000127.1:126496-194890 GCA_004363535.1 Dasyprocta punctata | reverse complement strand
ATATCAGGTACTCTACACATACTGAAATACCTCATTTAATCCTCACAAAACCCTCTAAGGAAGGCACCATGACATTTGATAGTTGAAGAACCTGGAGGTCAGTATTCTGCTAGTGCTGGTGAGTGACAGAGCCAGGTTGGACTCAGGCAGATGGGTGCCAAGCCTGTGCCAACTGTTCTCACCCGCTGTTTCCCTAGTCATGCTGCTTGACCTAAGCTAGGATTATGATTCAGAGGCCTGAAGCCAAGTTCCCTCTCCGGTGAAGTCCCATTTCCTTGGGTTCTGCATGAAGAGGTGTGGGTTAGTACCTGCATAGAGTTTGGAGAGCAGCAGCCCTTTTGGTACTGGGAGTTTCTAGTCAATGGTCTCTCAGTCATTTCTATGTCATACAATTTCAGCTTTTGTTTCCTTTCATTTGTTTTGAGGTCCTATTTCTAACATCATTTTCCTGAACCCTTTGCAGCCCTTGAGCTCTTTGGACATCCCAGTTGTGGACCCTTGTAGAATGAGGGCAGCCTTTAGCATTTGAGGTTGCTTTGGATGGATAGAGCTTGGGACCTGGGTATGGAGCAGAAAGTGCTTTGGCAGCCTTAGTCGTGTTAATGCTGCAAAGCCGGCTTAGTCCCAGATGCAGGGTTTGGAGCTATGAAAGCTGGATTCTGCAAGACCAAGCTTCCCTCCTTTTGGTTTTTCTGACTCCATCCATCAGTTGGCCAGGCAGAGAAAAGCATTTCCCAGCCATTTATTTTGGGTACTATTCATAGTTCTGTAATCTCTACATCTTAGCAAGCAGCAGGCTTTTAAAGTTATTTTTTGACATAGAAAAAAAGCATTTTAGGCTAAGGAAACACTGATTAGAGGAAAAGATGGCAACAAGTGGGAACACCTTGGGAATAAGTCAAGGAAAGAAACTTAGGGTTTGGGCAGTGCTAAGGGCTGGGTGACAGCTGGGAGGCTGAGTCCCTTGTTGAGCACTTTAGGTCCTCTCCTTCCTTAGTTCCCTCCTCACATATGTGTACACATACATGTATTTTCCTTCTAGGAGCGATTCCAGGTGAAGAATCCTCCCCACACTTATATCCAGAAACTCCAGAGCTTCTTGGACCCCAGTGTAACTCGGAAGGTAAAGTGTGAGGCAGTGAGGCTCTGTGTTACTTGGCTTCATAGTCTCGTGGGGTTTGGGCACAAGCCCTTTGGCTGAGGGGTGGGGCATCCTCTTTTAAACAATGAGAGTTAGAATTTTGGACTTTGAGGCCAGAGGCTTGGAATGAGCGCCTAGTATTGGAGGGAAGGTCTGTAACTGCACTCTTGTACCCTTTTCCATTTCCTTTTCTGCCCCTATTATTTGTACTGTAAATTGGATAGGGGGTGGTGGTGGGGCTTCATTGGTGACAGAAGGTGCTGTGTTTACAGAAGTTCAGGAGGAGAGTGCAGGAGTCAACCAAAGTACTGAGGGAGCTGGAGATCTCGCTTCGCACCAACCACATTGGGTGAGTCGGGTTTGGCTTCTACCTGGCCTCAAGCATTGCCTGCTACACAGGATCTGGTGTCCTCTGTGGATAATTCACCTGTTTATCCTTCCTGCCATGAAGCACAGTTGTCCTTTGAATGGCTTGTGGTTCCCCAGAGTTCCACATTGTGCCTTTTCTGGCTTTTCTTCCAGTCAGCTCTGCCAGCAGCAACTGGATGCTTCTGGCAAGCGTGGGGCCTCTCTTGAGGTCCCCAGAATGTGGCTTTGAGTGGAAGACGTTCTCATAGCAGTTGAGCTTAGAGTCTGCTTGTGTCCTGGTGCTGAACCAAGCGAGGCCCCGAGAAGGCTGGGAGTGGGGGAAATGTACTACATTGGGTAGGGCTGAGACCTTGGTGCTGTTGAGCAACTATTTGGACTCCATGATACCCAGAAGGTTATTGCTTGTTTGGGAAAAGCAATCTTAGTTCATGAGCAGAACCACCTTCCTGAAGCACTAGGAAAGAGGTCAGGAGCTAAACATCCTGTGTGGTCACAGATCCTGGTGCTACCAACTCATTGACAGCACCCCTCCATACATACCCCAGAATCTGTGTGAGTCTTTCTTTTCAGCCTCTGAGTGCGGAACCACCAATTGCTGAAAACAGTCAGAGGACTAATGCAATGAGGTACAGTAAGAAGATAGTGCCTCAGTTTGATGAAACTAATCAGCAAGTATAGTGAAAGACAGAGAATGTGTGTGTACACACCTGGAGAAAGGACAGTAAAGGAAGGAACCTCGGTGTGGGACTGCAGGTAGGGTTTCCGGCCTGGCCAGAGCTTGGCGTGGACATGAGCCACTCAGTAAGTGAGAAGTGGGGCCTGGTAGCAGGCCGGGGCGGAATGTTTGCTGGGAAGGTGCCAGCTCTGTGTCCTTGAACTTCCTGAGGCTAAGGTGGAAAGAGCCAAATGACATCATCAGCCTTTCCTCTCCTGTCACGACAGCAGCCCTCTTGCCCATCCCACAGACTAAGCCTGCTTAGGCTTCTTTAAACCGAGGGGACACCTGTGTGTAGCCAGCTGCAGCAGCCAACAGCCGTCACAAGGGAAACGGCACAGGAGAGAACAGGAAAGGATCAGTTCCTGGTCTCGGAAGCTGTGTTGTGGTGACCAGAATGTGGCTTTCATATCTCATCTGTTAACCAACATGGAAAGCTAGGCCTCCACCTTGGTGAATTCTTCACTGAGAGGAAAACCAGCAGGACTCCTCTGTTAGCCTGGCTGTAGGGGCTGAGTGACACCAAGGGGAGCTCTGTGCTCCACCTGCCACCTGCATTACCCAGAGGGCCTTCCCTCCCTCTCAGGCCCTGCAGTCTTTTTAAGTCCTGCTGTGGTCAGAGTGAGGATGGGGGTCTGCTCCTCTTGGCAGGGGGCCACAGCAGTATATGGCAGTCCTTTCTGCCCTCCTTTCTACCTGGTGCTGCCCTTCTGGCATCTGACCAGGAGGTAGGGCCTGAGCAGCATGGTTCCCAGGCAGTGGGGCCTCTTGGAAGTTGGCACTCACGTTAGAAGTCTGGACCTGGGCGTTGGTTCCCATGGAATAGCTTAGTACTGGCATTTTAGGAACTCCTGCCCTCTGACCTGAGACTTCTCCGGGTAGTTATGTGAGAGAACCAGGATCCTTCTCGGCAGCAAGTTTGTCAGGCTGACATGTAGGGGCCGCAGGGTGAGAGGAGGCCAAGGTAAAGTGAGGAGAGGAGGATTGTGCTTTGGTCACAGCCTAACTGGCCCAGGGCCTGCAGAAGTAGGAGTGCAGGGCAGCAGATGGGAACTCAAGCCTGGAATGGGGCCGGCTAGAAAGTGGGATTCCAGAGCCCCTCCCGTTCCTCTTTCCTCTCTGGTTTGTATTGGTTTCTCTGCCTTGCCTAAGTGCCCTTTAACCTCTCCTCAAAGTGTCAAGATCCCGAAAATAGCAGTGTAGACTCAGACAGGAAATGAGAAGGGGGTGGGGAGCTGGAGAGCAGACAGACAGGAAATGGGAGGCCTGTAGGCCCCCAGAGAGGAAGCTGACTTCAGGCAGCTCCGGTGTCAGTCAGCTTCAGCCAGAGCCTGCTGCCAAATCTCAGCTGGGCCTAGTGTTCCAGCATCAGGCTCTCTCCGGAGCTTGGGGTGTGGCTGACCAAGCTGATGTTCCAGCTCTGGGGGAAAAGCAGCCCTGCAGGGTGGTTTGGTTCAGCTGGCTCATGTAGACCCCCAGACACCCCAAGGGAATAGAGTACTCCAAAGAGTAAAGGTTTCATCTTGAGGTGCAGAGGATGAACTTGTAGGACAGTTTCCCTGGAGTTCATTCTTGACTTCAACTCCAGAGGAATCTCACCCAAAAGGAGTAAAGGCAGAGGGTAAAAATATTCTAGGACAATGTCCTTCAAGGGCCCTGTGCTTCCCTGCCTGCCTTTCTGGCTGAGAGGCTCCATGTGCTTAGTGTGACACTTGAATCTGTAACTCTGGAGTTCTTTGAGCTCCTGATCATCTGACTGGCTTTTTCTGGTTCTGCCAGACTTGCTCTGACTAAACACAGAACTCTCACCTCCCTTTTTGCTCACTGCTTTCCAGAACTGCTGCCCTTGAGCTCAGTGAAGAGCCCCTTGGCCCAGTAAGTCTCTGTCCCAGAGCTCTCTTTGTCCTTCCTGCCTGTATCTCAACTGACACTAATCACGCTGGGCACTTGCTGGCTCTGTAAAGCACAGGGCCAGGGCTTGGGACATATGAGGTCTGTGGTAAGTGCTCTGGATGCCTTCACAATTTTTCTAGCAAACATTGAGCAACGACAGTGTGTCTAGCTTTGTGCTGTACCTGAGGGATACAGAAAATGACTGAACTGGGCCCCTATCCTGTATGGGGAGAGTACCTGGCTGCTTATTTGACTGAAATGTGTTCATGAAAAAGCAGATGGTATTGGAAAGACCTGTCCCTGGCTACTGTGCCTGAGGGAAGACCAGGCTCCTGGGTCATGGATTTTGGTCTTCAGAATTTTCTCAGTGTGGTAGTAGATTCCAGAAGAATCCAGGAGGGAGTGTTACTGGGTCTGAGACCTCTCACCCTCCATGTGCTTTAGCAGACCCCTTCCCCTATGTTCTCCTGTGTCTGCAGGTGGGTCAGGGAGTTTCTGAATGATGAAAACAAAGGCCTGGATGTGCTGGTGGATTACCTGTCCTTTGCGCAGTGTTCTGTCATGTGAGTACCACCCAGGGCTAAAGGAAGGGACTCATTGGGGAGGGTACAGTCCCATTCTACTTAGAAGAGGAAAGGTTAAACTCCAACAAGTGAAGATGGGCATGGGCATCCCAGGACAGGAGGAAATAGCCCAGGAGCAACGTGGAATGGACAGGAAAGCCAAGGGGATGTATGTCTGGGCATCAGCAAAGACTGACCAGTTGACTGGAATAGATGGTATGTTTTAGGGAACAGGAGAAGAGTGATATGGAAGGGGAGCTTGGCATCAGAACCCAAAGGATCCAATACTAGGCAAGGGCAAGCAGTCCAAGGTAATGTCCTGGCTATAGGGAGAGATGCCTTGGCGGGATCCATCCATCTCTATAGAATCAAGTCTTCGTGAAGCAACTCAGGGTCTCCCAGATATGAATGTTTTACTCCAGGTCATTGTTGAACCCATAACCTTTGCCCTGGCCTGACAGATGAAGAACTTGGGAGCCCTGGGCAGACTGGGGGCTTGGAGGCAACCAGAAGTGAGTTAACACAGGGAAGGGGTTGAGGTGTAGTGCCAAGAGCTTTCAAGCAGACAAAGCCAGGTTCAGGCCTCAGTTGTAGCTTGTACTGGCTGTGTGATCTCAGGCACATTTGTCCTCTTCTGTAAGAAGAGGGTTGTAAGAATTAATTCATAATATGTGTAACCACTTAGTATTTGGAACATCCTAGGTCTATACTGTGGTAGAAGCTTTATTGCTCATTTTATTATTCCAAGGTGGTATGCTTTATCATAATTTTCTAATATATGGAAAGACAGATGACAATAATAGTAAACAAAGTATCCCTAGATAAATGAACCCTACAGAGAACAGTCATCCCAGTCGGTTTGTGATTTGCCCAGCATTGAAAGTCCCACATTTAGGAAACCTGTCAATTCTGGACCTTGACCCTTCCTAGACTTTCAGTTTCTTACTGTCTTTGCCCCTTTGGCCATTCTCATTTGTCCAGCAGGTCTTCAGTCTCCTTTCCTTAGGGGCAAGAACTGATGCCTGTCGTGGATTGGCCTCCCTGTCACCTTTTCCAAGTGATACTCTGTTAAAGTCAAGAGTGACCCACTCCCTGTTCCCATCCCTGTAGAAGTCATACCTCGTGATTGATTGATTGATTGATTTTTGTCTTTTTGAGGTAGGATCTCACTATGCAATTCAGGCTGGCCTTCAACTCACTTTGTAGCTGAGGCTGGCCTTGAAATCACAGCAATCCTCCTGCCTCAGCTTCCTGAATGCTGGGGATTACAGGCATACACCACCATTCCCAGCACGTCATGATCTTTGTGTCCCTTTGAATATTCTTTTTATAAAGATAAATGAAAAATATTTGCTGTTTTTTTTTAAATTCAGAACCTTTATAGTAAAAGGATCTAAGGTAATTTTTCCTAATAAGCCTATCATATTTGAAAAGGCAAATGAATCCTGGCTGCTTCAAACTAAGAATACACTACAACCTCAATACTAGTGTCCATGGCAGTACACTGTTTTAAAAACACACAGAGAGTATATGTTCGGAGAAGAGTTGGGAGGAAAGGGGAGAGGCCAAGGAGAGTTCGAGTGAAGACATTTGAAACCTGCATGTGCCAGTGCTCAGGGTACTATTATGGATGGAAAGCCACCAGCAGGCTGTGTCTCTGAGAGACAAAAAGAGTCCTCTGATGTCTACTGGAGAGCCCCACTAACTACCTCTTGATTCTCAGGACTCTGATGCCTCCTCCACTTTCTGTGAAATGTATGGACTTTGCAGATACTGCTTCCTGTTTCAGAAAGCCTTAGTCTCTGTGCCTTTGACCAGGGCCATCCCCAAGGAGCAGGATGCCCTGTGGGGAGAGAAACTTCTGGGAGATGCTCCCTAGGCTTCAGTGGCCCACAGGGGCAGAAGACAGGGAGTGAGATTGTTTCTCAGCTTCCGAAGGGGTGCCCCCAAGTGGGGGTGTGTAAGAAAAGGCCCTGTGAGTTTGTGATCTTGGCTGTGATCTGCCAAATTGCTCATGGTGGGAGATATATGATTCTAGAAGCAGGAATTAAGAAGCTATCCCAGCCCCTAGCAGGGCTAGACTGCAGGTCCCTAGTCCTGTCTCAACCTGCAGTTTCTTCCCTCAGGGAAGTGGAAGCCCAAGGAGTCTGTATATTAAGAAAACCTAGAAGCACCTCAAGTAGCTAATCTTAGAAAACCTCATTTTAAAATCCAGTGCTGGGCTGAGCATGGTGGTACACACCTATAATCCCTGTGCTTGGGAGGCTGAGGAAGGAGGATTGCTGTGAGTTCAAGGGCAGCCTGGGCTACGTAAGCAAGTTGAAGGGCAGCCTGGGCTACAAAGTGAGACTTTGTCTCAAAAAAAAAAAAAAAAAAAAAAAAAAAAATCCAGTGCTGGAACTGGGGTAGCTTGGTGGTACTGTGCCTGTCCAACATGCTTGACGTCCTGGGTTCCATCCCCAGAACCAAAAAAAATAAAAAAATAAAATTCAGCGTTAGCATAGGGTGGTAGTACCCCTCCTAAACATAAAACAGCATTCCATTCTGGGCTTGCTGGAGTCGTAGTTCCGTTCTGTTCAGCCTGACCCAATCCAGAACAAATGGGGCTCTATCAGAACACTGAGGGGCCCTTTGGCCACTGCTGTTGGCCAACTAACAAGACCCATAGTTGGTGCATCACCCACCACCTCCTTGGGGCAGATTCTCCTGTGGAACTACAGCTTGCACTGCCCCATCTGAGGCTGGGTGTGCAGGACGACAGCCAACCCCTACTGCCCTTGGGCCATGGGCGGACCACTCCTGGAGTTGCCTGGCCGTAGGGAGCAGAGAGCTGGCCTCATAGCATCTCCTCAGATTCTCCTTCTTCTTGGAGCTTCCTGGGCCTCTCTCCCCCTGCCTGTGTTGGTGCTATCCTGACCAGGATTGGGTTTCTGCTGTCCAGTTCTGTTCTCTCTTCTTGCTGCCCTTGCTTTTAGTTACCCTGGAGGCCTGGAGGGTGGGGGCTGGCTCACCAGGGGCTTGGCACGGATCTACTTCTGTGTATGTGCCTCTGTGTGCGCATATGTGTCTTTTCATGCTCCAGGTTTGACTTTGAGGGTCTGGAGAGTGGTGATGATGGTGCATTTGACAAGCTTCGGTCCTGGAGCAGGTCCATCGAGGACCTGCAGCCACCTAGCGCCCTTTCGGCCCCCTTCACCAACAGCCTCGCTCGCTCTGCGCGCCAGTCTGTGCTCCGGTATGTGTGCACTTGCTCTGCCCGCCTGCCTCCCACCCCAGCCCCAGCCCCAGCCCAGGTCTCGGTAACCATGGTGAGTGCTCATGCTCCTCCCTCCACTCTTGCTTCCAGGCTCAGCTCTCTTGCCTTCTGCCTGCCAGTCTGTCTCTGGTCTGTCCTCTCTGTCTCCCTGACTCTGCCCAGCGGTCTGTCCTGGGTAAGTATGTGGTCCTCAGCTGTGCCACCCCATCTGGGGTTCCTCACTGTCTCGGCCATTCCTCCCCGGCTACTCAGACAGGGATTGGGCTTCACTGGCTGAACCAGCTCCTGCCTTCCTATCTGTGTTTCCCTCTAGCACTTGATCTGCCCATCAGTGGTTCAGAGACCAGCTGCCACCCACCCACCTGCCTGCTCCTTCCCTTCCTTCCCTTCCCTTCCCTTCCTTTCTCCAAGCCTGTGCACTCATTTGTGGTGTCTCAAGAGCCATCCTGCCCGGAGGCAGACAGCTAGACCGCATGATTCTCAGAGCCCTTGCTGCTTCCGGAGGCTGTCCTTTGGGCCCTGTAGCCCTTTTCTCAGCCCCTCTCTCATGGCTGTGCTCTTCTCCTACTCCTTTGGGTTTTGACTCTCAGACATCATTTATCATTGTAGCCATGCAGCAGCATACGTCCTTCCTCTATTTTTTTTTTCCATGAAAGATCATTAAGGTGTTTGAGGGGTGACACAAAGTCATGAGTAGCTACCTGGCCTTCCTAAAGCTTTGGGGTTCTGCTTTGCTTTTTGGAGATGCAGAAGGAGAAGTGGGAGGAGAGCCGTGATGCTTGTGCCACATGAAAAGTGTAGAAGATGCAGCCATTAGAAGGGGAACGAGGGAAGGCTCAGATGAGTATCTCTCAGGGCACATTTCAACAACTAGAAAGGCTTTGAATACTTCCATGTGTATTCTGGAGAATCTCTGGGGTTAGCATGGTTTGGGCACTGGTTATGAAGCTGAGATCCCGGGTAGTTGGTGACAAAGGTCTGTCTCAGGGAGGTGAACACAGGCTGACTGCCCTGCCTCCTGCATCCTGTCTCTTGGTTGTTGGTACAAATTCTTTCTTCCCGATTTCTGCCACTGCTAAGGGCCAGCCTGCTGTCTGGGTGATGGTGAGCACTCCGTGACCATTGAGCAGCAACCTCAGTTCCCACCTGACTGCCTGGCCCTCTTCCCCAGGTACAGCACTCTCCCTGGCCGCAGGGCCCTGAAGAACTCCCGCCTGGTGAGCCAGAAGGATGACGTCCATGTCTGTATCCTTTGTCTCAGAGCCATCATGAACTACCAGGTAAGGGTCTGCACTGGCACCAGAAGAGCAGCAGGCACCAGGTTGTGAAAGATAGGTTTACTAGATGATCTATGGCCAAAGAATCTGCTGGGTTCTGCCTTTGCCACCATCAGAGTCCTCTCCTTTTGTCCTTTTCTCTGCAGTACGGCTTCAACCTGGTCATGTCCCACCCCCACGCTGTCAATGAGATTGCACTTAGCCTCAACAACAAGAATCCAAGGTGAGTCCCCCACCCGCTTCTCCAGGGCTCTGGACATCTGACTCCATTTGTCCCTGACAAGTCCTTCTTGGCTTTGGGGTCCTGTAGCCAGGGTCAGAGCCTTGGTTGGCTCCCTTACCTCTGCTGGAAGAATGTCCCTGGCTTCCCTCTGGTCTGCGTAACAGTGAGGGTGCAAGCCTTCCTCCCTGCCTTCTTTCTAAAACCCACCCCTGCCCTTCACCACTGAGCCATTCTCCAGAGGACTGTGCCAGCCGTGGACATGAGCTGTATGGTAGCCAGGAGGGGGAGCTAGGTGCTAATCTTCCTTCTTCACCCCTTAGGACCAAAGCCCTGGTCTTGGAGCTCCTGGCAGCTGTGTGTTTGGTGCGGGGAGGTCATGAAATCATCCTTGCTGCCTTTGATAATTTCAAAGAGGTCAGTCTCCTACCTGCATGGGTGTTTTTTGCAGGGAAGAAGCCAGGGAGCCAGTAGGTAAGCACCAGTGATTTTAACGTCCTGCTGGCTTGGCTAAGCAGGTTGTTCCTCAGGGCAGTACTAGCACCAAAGCAAAAGTGGAACTTGAGTCTTGCTAGTTCTCATCCCAGGAAACCTCTTGATTAGCTAAGAATGCTATAGGCCACAGTGAGTGGTCCTAACCTGGCCATCATCAGAATCACCTGAGGAGCTTGCTGTGCCCCACTGCATACCCACTTGAGCCTGGGCATTTACACTTTCTGAGACTCCATAGGTAGTTCTCTTCAGCGAACACATGGGTGGAACCCAGAGCGGGTGTGTTTGCAGGGAAGAATGATGTCTCCTGCAGTGGTGAGGAGAAAAGGAGCTCTTATATGGAATTTCCCAAGCTCCTGGGCCTGGCTTCAAAACCCCAGTCCACTTGAACATGGGATTCCTCGACATCCAGCCACAGCTGTGGTTCCACCCCTTCCTTCTCTCTGGACCTCTTCCCTGACATCCATTGTTCAAGCCAGGAAATGGCTCTTCCTCCCTGAAGCCCAGGGATTCAGAGGAGCCTCTGGACCCCTCTCAGCAGAGGGCTTTCCTGCACACTTGCCCCTCCTTTGTGTCCCCTGGGACCTCAGCCTCCTGCCTCAGCCATGGCCTGACTCCTTTCCTCCTCCCTTTTCTCTTTCCTTCAGTATCTTGACAGTATCAGGCCCCTGTGTTTCTTATTGACTTTGCCTCAGAGGCATCTAAAGCTCAGCCTAAGGGCACAGGCTTTACTGGTTTCTCTGAGTTGGGACCAGATACCCACGGCCAGATTCCAGGTCACAGGTTTTCTTCTATAGTGTCCAGAATAGGGAGGTGAAGGAGATGTAAAAAGAATTAAGACGTGTTGCCAGATGTGGTAGTGCATGCCTGTAATCCCAGCACTTGGGAGGCAGGAGAATTGCCACAAGTTCAAAGTCAGCCTGGGCTACATAGTGAATTCAAGGCCAGCCTGAACTACAGAGTGAGACCCTGTCTGTCTGAGTCTCTCTTTCTCTCACGTACACACACACACAAAGATGTGTTATGTATATATCAGCTTCCCATGAATGTAATCATTATGTACTGCAAACATGTACTAATAGAAGATTCTTTTAAATACAATGTCCAGAATGGCCCATTCCCTAGACAGAATTGTGCTCTAAACAAATGTCTTTCCTGGGAGCCAGTCCTCAGGGTCTTGGGTTCTGCGTTGGGAACCTCCTTTCCCTGAGAAAGTTTGCTCATTTAGGTGTGCAAGGAGCTGCACCGCTTTGAGAAGCTGATGGAGTATTTCCGGAATGAGGATAGCAACATTGACTTCATGGTGAGGAGGTAGCCTGGGGCAGGCACGTACCCTGTGAGCTCCCTAAAGATGGGGCCATGCTGACATGTGGTGTGGTGCCCTGCTGCTTCTCCAGGTGGCCTGCATGCAGTTCATCAACATTGTGGTGCACTCTGTGGAAGATATGAACTTCCGGGTCCACCTGCAGTATGAGTTCACCAAGCTGGGGTTGGAGGAGTTCCTACAGGTAAGCTGGCCAGTGACTGTGAGGTGAGGCACTTTGGGATGGAGGACCAACTTAGACACATCACAAAGGATGTATTTTTGCAAGAGTCTACACCTGGATGCTTTTGGAACCTGCCTGTCTTCTGTGGCCTGGGACTCAGGTCCATCAATAGAGGTCTCCCCCTCTAAGATGGCTGATAGCTCCTTACAGACCGACTCCGCCGAGGCCAACAGCAGGAAGTCCCTGGGTTGTGTGCTCTAGAAAGTGGTAGCGAAGGGTAACCACACTAAGATTTCCCAGGACATTCCCCCTGATCTGGAGGAGCAGTTCTGGCTCCAACTGCTACTCTGTTTTTTTCCCAGAAGTCAAGGCATACAGAGAGTGAGAAGCTGCAGGTGCAGATACAAGCATACCTGGACAACGTGTTTGATGTGGGGGGTTTGTTGGAGGATGCTGAGACCAAGAATGTAGCCCTGGAAAAGGTGGAGGAGCTGGAGGAGCATGTATCTCACGTAGGTAGCCTTTTTTGCCTGCTGGAGCTGCTGTGGAGGGTGGGGACATCTGAGTTCCAGAGTCTTGAGCTGACCCACTTCCCTCCAGATTGAACCCCAGGAAGGGTTTAGAACCCACTGGGCTGTCTAGAATGTGGTCTGGGCTGAGCCACTGAATATTCACTCATTGGAACACACATTGACCTTCAGGGCTGGCCTTGTGGTGACCATAAACTTGGAACAGACTGCTGTCACCTGCCTAGTATCTGTTGCTTTTCACCTAGTGTCAGACTCTGGGCCCATGGGAGTGATTTGGAGGTGATTTGGAGAAGCTGTCTGACCAAGGTGCCTTTGGGGCCTTGGGGATTTGGGCCCAGGTCTGATCGTACTTTTGGTGACTTATACCGAGTGCCCACATTTTAGGAATAGTAGTGAATCCGCCCTTTTTTCCCCTTCCTACAGCTCACAGAGAAGCTTCTAGACCTGGAGAATGAGAACATGATGCGGGTGGCAGAACTAGAGAAGCAGCTGCTCCAGCGGGAGAAGGAGCTGGAGAACATCAAGGTACCAAGTAATCCCAGGAAGAGGCCCTGACTGACCCTGGGCTCCAGTGCCTCAGGACCTTGCTTCTCCCTCTTGGGTCATGTCAAGGCAAGGTGTGTGTGTGTGCGTGCACGCATGGACACGCATGCCTGTGATCAAGGCTTTCTCACTGAGCTACAGCCTTAGCCTTTTAAAAAAATATGTTCTTTAAAATTTTGATATAGGATCTCTCTAAATTGCCCAGGTACTAGGCTCAAAATTGGAATCTTCCTGCATTGGCCCCTCAGAGCTCTGGGATTGCAAGCATGTGCCACCACTCCTAATTTCAAGAAAAGATCTTGATTTACCCTTTAGGCACTCAGATAAGGGTGGCCTGGGGATTTCACCCCATTTTTTAGTTGGGGAGAGAAGCTGAAGCCAAAGTGGGCCAGACACACGCAGAAGAGGGTGGGAATGGAGGAGGCATCCACAGCCACCTTTGGAATGTAGCCCAGGCCGGCACCTCCCATCTCATCCTGGGGCTTTTCCCTCCATGTGGTCCCCTGTCCCTGCTTACCAAGCAGAGGCAGGATAGCCCAGATACTCTGGCTGTTTGTTAGGCTGTCCACCAGGTATCCTAAATCAGGAGGGCAGGTACATCTCATATTCAGTCTGTGTCCCCACACCTACCTTTTCTTTCAGAGGAGCACAGTTAGGCTGCCTCCACTGGGCCTAGCCCCTGCTAAGCATGGTATTGGGAGCTGTGGAGAATACAGAGACGGCCAAGACAGGGCCTGTCCATGGGGCTTCTAAGTGAGCGACAGTTCAACACCAAATGAAATAAGAGCAATGAGGCCCTGTGGAGAGAGCAGCTGTGTCAGACTGGCAGTGGCCAAAGAGAGTTTCACAGTCATCCTTTTCCCTGGACCTTGAGGGCCCCATGCAGTGAGAACATGTGTAGAGGGAAGAACTGAGGGTGCCAGGGAAGGCGGGCCAGCTCTTCCGCTCACCACTTCTGTCCTGCTGCACCAGCTTTCCCTGGCCCCCACCTGTAATTCAGCTCCAAGAACCCTCACAAAGACTAGTTGAGTGTCCCTTGGGTAGGAATTCTCACTCCCGCGGATAGGGACTACTATGCCTTTAGGCCACTCTTCCCTCAATGGCACTGTCTGCTTGACAGGAGACATATGAGAACACAAGCCACCAGGTGCACACCCTACGGAGGCTCATTAAGGAGAAGGAAGAGGCTTTCCAGCGCCGGTGCCACCTGGAGCCAAGTGTCCGTGGCCTGGAGCCCATGGGGGGAGAGGCCCTGGTCAGGGTAGGCCCTGCAGAACTGAGTGAAGGTGGGCCACCCTCCGACCTGGACCTCCTGGCCCCGGGCCCACCTGCTGAGGAGGCTCTTCCTCTGCCTCCACCCCCAGCTCCACCCTTGCCACCACCACCTCCCCCATTACCAGGTAACCAGGACTCCTGCCTTGAGGGACAGCCTCACTGTGGAGCCAGAACCCTAGTAAGGGATCAGCTAGGAAATGGCATCATTTGAGGGCTGGAAGAATATCAGGTCAGGGTAGGTGGGCTAAGGGACGGTCCACATCCAGGGGGCTCAGGTTGCTAATTCAGGGTATGAGGGAAGCTGTGGCCTGCTCCTAACTGCTCTCAAGACAGCAGAGGAGAGGTGTAGACTGTGGCAGGAGAACTGGGGCAGAGACCAACACCAGCCCCTGGTCAGTTAGGACTCCCGGGGGCAGCTTAAGCAGAGCTCACAAAGCCGGAGGGTCTTGAAGGAAAACAGACAGAGGGATAGGTACCCTGGGAAGAGTCTTGTGATCTTTGTGCCATTTCTTCTTCCCTTAGACAAGTGTCCCCCAGCTCCACCTCTCCCTGGCGCTGCACCCTCTGTGGTCTTGACAGTGGGCCTCTCTGGTGAGTGTCTCCAGGGCTCTGGCATGGCTAGTGAGACCAGGGGAATATGTCCTTGGTCCCTGCCTCACTGATCCTATTTCCAAACCAGCCATTCGCATTAAGAAACCTATCAAGACCAAGTTCCGGCTTCCAGTCTTCAACTGGACAGCGCTGAAACCCAATCAAATCAGTGGCACTGTCTTTAGTGAACTTGATGATGAGAAGATCTTGGAGGTAACAGGGTTTGGGGCCCAGAAAGGTGGGCTTGGGGGCTGGCAACCAAGTTGCCCTTCTAGCCAGATTCTCTAAATTTGAAAAAGCCCAGTGTCAGCTCTACGTTAGTCAGAGGTGGTATCATGCTGGGCACAATCCCAGTGAGTCCTCTCATAGTACAAAGCGGTAGCATCTTCCCTTGTCTGCTCCTGGTAGGACTTGGACCTGGACAAGTTTGAGGAATTGTTTAAGACAAAAGCACAGGGCCCTGCCCTTGACCTCATCTGCTCCAAGAACAAGACAGCGCAGAAGGCTGCCAACAAGGTCACCTTGTTGGAAGCCAATCGTGCTAAGAACCTGGCCATCACTCTACGCAAGGCTGGTCGCTCAGCGGAAGAGATCTGCAGGGCCATCCACACGTGAGGCTCCCACTGACCTGGCCTTGGGCCCCAGCCAGCTGGCAACCCAGTTTTCCACCCAGAAGCCTGGCTTTCCCTAAATTGTAGTGCTCCTGATGGGATTCCCTCACTCCCCGCAGCCATCCACTGACGTGACCAGAACTGACTGGGTATCAGGAGGCATCGTGTGAGGTGCTAGACATTCATCCCAGACCTTGCTTAAGGAGCCCCTAGACCAGGGAGGATGGTGCTGCAACACTGAGTGATGTTACCAAGCTGGCAGAGTACAGGAAGCAAGAGCCACAGAACTGAGCTTGGTGATCAGGATGGGCTTCCCAGAACAAGTGCACCTCAATTGGGCCTGAAGGAAGTACACATTAGCCCAGTTCAGGTGCTGGAGGGAGGAGCATGCTGCCTTGGATACTGAAAATGGAATCTGGCTTTGGTGTGGAGAGGGAAGTAGGAGAAATGGTGAAGTGGGCAGAAGTCCTATGGGCCCCGCTTAGGTACTTGGACCTCACCATAGGTGAAGAGGAAAGACATCACAGGGTAGCAGGGAGAGGTCCCCAGAACCATGGCTGGCCCCGTGGCAGATGAGGCAGTGGTGCTCTACCTCTGGCTGTGCCCCACACAGTCCCCCTCAGTCCCAGATGCCCCCTCTTTCACACAGGTTTGACCTGCAGACACTACCTGTGGACTTTGTGGAATGCCTGATGCGCTTCCTGCCCACGGAGGCTGAGGTGAAGCTGCTGCGGCAATATGAGCGAGAGCGGCAGCCCCTGGAGGAACTGGCAGCTGAGGACCGCTTCATGCTGCTCTTCAGCAAGGTGGAGCGGCTGACCCAGCGAATGGCTGGCATGGCCTTCCTGGGCAACTTTCAGGACAACCTGCAGATGCTCACACCGGTACAGCCCTCGCCTAAATTCCTTCCCTGAACTGTGGTTCTCTGATGCTGCCCTTCCCGCCTCCCCTTCGGTCCACCTCCCCTTCCCTGCCTATCCTTCCAGCCGTTCCCTCACTTCACCCCATCAGCCAGCCTGGGCTGACTCGGGTGTTCATCTCTTCTTCCAGCAACTCAATGCCATCATTGCAGCCTCTGCCTCTGTCAAGTCCTCACAGAAGCTGAAGCAGATGCTGGAGGTGGGGAAGAATGAATGGTGGTTCCCAGGTCCTACTGGGTGCCTGGGGCTATAGAGAGGAGGGGGGCCTCAGGACATGGCCTGACCTCCCCGTGTATCTTTTGGCAGATCATACTTGCTCTGGGGAACTATATGAACAGCAGCAAGCGAGGAGCAGTGTATGGCTTCAAGCTCCAGAGCTTGGATCTGGTAAGATGGAAAGGGCAGCTCAGGCAGGAAGCCTAGGGGCAGTGGTGGCAAAGCCAGCATGTTTAGCTCTTTGGCACTGCCCCTCCTTTCCCTCCCAGCTGCTGGACACGAAGTCCACTGACCGGAAGATGACACTGCTGCATTTCATTGCTTTGACGGTGAAGGAAAAATACCCAGATCTGACCAACTTCTGGCATGAGCTGCACTTTGTGGAGAAAGCTGCAGCAGGTGAGGATACCTTGGCTGGGTGTACCTGGTCTCATGTCCAGCCCAGGACAATCCCAGGAGACTGAGGAGAGGGAACACTTGGGTCCACTTGTTAGCTGACTTTCAGCTTCTGACTGCTTCAAAGCTTTCCATTAGAGCCATGCATGAGCAAGGGCTTCCCTGGAGGGAGCCTTCCAGGAGGCACTAGGCCCAGCCCAACCTTTCCCAACTAGGTGCCATGGGAGCAGGAAAGACAGCAGTAGCTCTTTATTCCCAACTCCTTCAAGCTCACTCAGAGAGACTGCATTTCCTATTTGTGTGCAGAGTAATTAGCATAAAGCCCTTTATAGGCAGAAGGTAGCTGTTATTTCTGGCCTGGCCATGAAACTGGGGCAGGCCTGCAGCAGTTCCACTTTGGAGACCAGCAGCCTCTGTGCTGCCCTTCTTTTGCTACCTTGTGCTTTGGGGCCAAGCGCTCACAGCCTCTTCCTTTCCCTGGCCACCGCGGGAGCCTCAGCTGGCCTGGTAAACACTTCACTTCTACACGGTGTGACCATCTGCTGAGGGAGAGACCAAATTTGCTGTAGCCCTGGGCTGGGAAGTGGGCTTGTCACATGCTGAGCAGGCCTCAAACAGGCCTTTGGTGACCACAGTGTCCCTGGAGAATGTGCTGCTAGATGTGAAGGAGCTGGGCCGGGGCATGGAGTTGATCCGTCGGGAATGCAGCATTCATGACAACAGCGTCCTTCGGAGCTTCCTCAGCACCAACGAAGGCAAACTGGACAAGCTTCAGCGTGATGCCAAGACAGCTGAGGCAAGCAAAGGATGGAGGAGGGGTGGGAGCAGCCTGGGCCAAGCACCAGGCCTCTCTAGGTGGGCCTGCCTCAGGTTCTTTATCAGGCAGCAGACCAGCTATTGTGGGGAGTAAGGACTTTTGGGGGCGGGTAGCCATCTCTAGAGACATGCGCTCTTCAGAGCTTTGGGGAACTTGGATTCTCTCAGCTTCCAGGGCCTTGGATGGTTGGTTTTCTCTCTTCAGCTCTATTTTCTGTGGGCCTTCTGTTGCTGGTGTGGGCTTCTCCTTGCCACCAGCCTGACCCCTTCTGCCCCTTTCCCAGGAAGCCTACAATGCAGTTGTGTGCTACTTTGGTGAGAGTCCCAAGACCACACCTCCTTCTGTATTCTTCCCAGTATTTGTCCGATTCATTCGTTCCTACAAGGTAAGCTGGAGAGTGGATTTAAAGAGGAGTTTGGCTGACACAAAACTGGTTGAGGGACAGAGGTCTTGGGCTTCAAGTGTGGGCCTCTTCCAACTCCTTTGAATCCTGGGGAGGAGCAATGGATGCTGGCGACAGGCTTCTTAGCTGTGAACTGGTGGGCAGGGTGGGGGCCCAGCCCCTTCCTGTCATTGTTAGGAGCAGGAAGTGCCCCCTCCGGAAGGTGGTCACCTGGGCTTAGCTGGTCCCATTGGCACCCACTCTCCATCCTCCACGTCAGCCCCTCCCCTCCCAGCCTGTGTGAGCCTCACTCCCACCTATGGTTCTTAGGAAGCAGAACAAGAGAATGAAGCTCGCAAGAAGCAGGAGGAGGTAATGCGGGAGAAGCAGCTGGCTCAGGAAGCCAAGAAGCTGGATGCCAAGGTGGGTGGACCAGTAATGGGCCTGGGGGGAACAAAGAACTAGAGAAAAAGTGGAAAACTGGAACAGATAGACCTACAAAGGGCCTAAGGGCTTGAGTCCAGGGGGACTGAGAAGAGGGCTATGGGGGCACTCCTAGCACTGTACAAATGCATGTCCAGGTTGAGGGATCAAGTTAGTGACGATTCCTTCCCCCTTCAAAGACCCCATCCCAGCGCAACAAGTGGCAACAGCAGGAGCTAATTGCAGAGTTAAGGCGGCGCCAGGCTAAGGAGCACCGGCCTGTTTACGAAGGGAAGGATGGTACCATTGAGGACATCATCACAGGTACAGATGGCCCTTTGCCCTCCTTGGGACTCAGCCGTTTGGCCCAGCCTAATCGCTTGAGGCCCTACTCCCACCCAACCCACTGTGAGGCCTGACTATTCTCTCTCTCCTGGGCCACAGTGCTGAAGAGTGTCCCTTTCACGGCTCGTACTGCCAAGCGGGGCTCACGCTTCTTCTGCGATGCAGCCCACCATGATGAGTCAAACTGTTAACCCCCAAGGCTGGGGCCCCTAACAGGTACCAGGCACCACAGCTGCCCCTCTGCATGACCGCTCCCCCAGAGTCCTGCTGGAGCTCACAGGCACCTCCAGTGCATGACTTGGAAGCATCCACTGGCAGCCTCCTAGTGACGGGGACACATACTTCTGCATGCTCATGTTCTGAGAAGCGTGGCTTATCCCCTGCATGCGCCCTCAGGGAAGTGGTATCTCCCACTAATGCATTCATGGCTTCTACTAAGACTCGGGCTTCAGAGTTGCCAGGCAGGGGTTGGAGGCTATTCCAACACAGCCAGGATCAGGCCTATGGTTTTGATCACCTGAGGTATCTGAGTCCTTGCCTTCCTCAGAGTTCCTTCTGAGAGCTCTGGCAGTAGCTGATGCCCTTGATCTCTGTCTTCTGACGGTCTCTTTCCAGCTGTGGCTATTCCCACATCTATCATCTCTAGTCCCCCACCACCATCACCAGTACACTTCAT
The DNA here is from genome assembly GCA_004363535.1 of Dasyprocta punctata. Lineage (NCBI taxonomy): Eukaryota > Metazoa > Chordata > Mammalia > Rodentia > Dasyproctidae > Dasyprocta > Dasyprocta punctata. Next base: position 175,752 of record RJWM01000127.1, on the reverse strand, counting down.
GGCTGGCAGCTCTCTGCCCTGCTGTGGGGCCACTCCTGAAGGCATGGTCCTGCTCATCTGTCCTGTCCTCCCCACAGGCCTCCACTACCAACCCATTGTTGTTCGCCACCAAACAAGGAGTGCTGCACCGCCAAGTGGCCCCCCTCGGGCCCCAGGCCCCCACTGAGACTCTCTTGGAGGCAGAAGTGCTTCAGCCCTCAGCTCTGCAAGTCTGGCCAGTGGACCTGAAGCCAAGGCCCAGCAGAAGGCTACCACTGCTCAGCCGTGCCAGCCACTCCAGTGCTCAGGCTGGGTCTTAACCTATGTCACTGTGAGCACTAGTTTATGGGGCCCTGGCACTTTCCTTGTGCCTCCAGTACTGCACTTTACCCCCATAGTCAGCATCATTTCCTGAAGGGTCACCAAGGATCAGCTGAGGGCTTCGGAAAAATCCAGGTTTAGCCTACACAGGGACACCTAGGCCTGTCTGATAGAGCCCAACAGATGAGAGGAGAAAGCCTCTCTCCCTGCTGCTTCTCCCTTGTTGTAGTCTCATGGGCAGTCCTGGTCTAGAAATATCCAGGCTTAAGGGGCCTGGCATCCTGCCCATCTCGGATCGTCTCTTACCAGGAGGGAGGCCTTTCTCTGCTGGGCCTACCCGCCTGTACCCTCATGATAAGGGTAGAGGAGCGATGCCCAGCCCACTGTCCTCCCCATCCGTTTTAGTCTAGGTGGATGCTGGCCTTGCTGTGGTGGCCTGGAGAGCAAAGCTCTCTCCACACTGGCCCCAAGACCACTAGAGAAGGATGTGCCAACAACCTCAGCTCCTTTCCTCAGGTCGGGGTATTTTTGGCGGAGGGAAGGAAGCATGATCCTCACAGACCATTTGTTCAGTTCCCTGCCAGTTTCTTCTGAGTCCTTGGAAGGGAATGCTGGGGCCACCTCTTTTTGTACATGTAATTCTTCCCCTTTCTCTTGTACATAAACCCCAACCTTCCCTCTCTCAACAAAAGCTTGAAGCACCAGGCTGTGTCTCCTCTTCCTAGGCTTGAGGGGGTGGGCTAAGTTGGTCATTTTGGGGAAGATGAGCTCAGAAGCCTGGGGAAGGGAGAAGCTGGCTGGGTGGTCTCTGACCACACAAAGGGAGCAGGCCTACGTGAGACACGAGTGCCCTCTCCTGGCCATCTGTTTCCTTGTTCAGGCCCCAGCCTGCCCCAGTAGCAAATGAAGACAAAAGCCACTGGCTGTGTTATAAATATTATTTAAAAAACAAAAAACACACGTACATTGGGTCCCAGGGCTGGAGGAAGCAGTGGTGGAGCCCCAGGGCAGGCAGGAGCAGGCACTGGTGCTAGAGGAAGAGGACCCTGCCCTCCACCACCCAGGCTGTGGCCACCAGCCTGTCTCTTCCCTGGAGACCCCTGCACTCACACTGTACCTACTAGTGTCACCCACCCCACGTGACACAGACCACCCATCTCTGGTCTAGGGCTGAGGGAAGGACTGCACTAGTTGTCCAGGAAGTGGGGAACCCTTGAACACCAAAGCAAACCTTGAGAGGTGCCATCAGTGGTGTGTTGGGGGTGAAGTTACTTTAGGAAAAGTGGACACAGACCAGACAAAGGAAGGAGTCTGAGGCACAGTGAAGACAGCCCAGGAGCCACTGCCTCACACAGGCCTGGTCCAAGGCAGAGAGCAGCTTGTCAGGTCACTGGTGGTCATCTAGCTGCTGTAGAAGTGTCCGCCGCCGCCTCTCCAGCTCCCCCTCACTTAGCTCGCTTTCTGACGTGTCCCAGCCTGTCTGTTGAACAAAGGCACGGCTTATCCCAAGTTCCCTGGACAGAGCAATGCCTGGCCAGTACTGGGTCCTGCCTCTCACCTTCTCCTTCTTGACTCCAAAGCCTGGGGAGCGGTTAGGGAGTTCTGCCTGCTGAAGCTCCCTATCCTTATCCTGTTCTTGTTCCTTCTCTTCACTCTCCTTGCCAGCTTTCTCCTCAGGGTCAGTTTCACTCTCAGGACTGTTCTGTAAGAGTCCAAAGTGTACCTTAGCTCCTGTGCAAGAGAGCTGGGAGGTAGGTGAACACAGCCTACCAAATAGCAGGGCCTTGGGCAGTTTGTCTTCTCACCGATTTGTGTCTTCTCTTTTTAGTTTTCTTTTTTGGTTTCTTGGCTTTCCGAAGGCCATGATCTGGAGATAGAAAAATGCCTATTAAATCTCCAGGGGAAAAAGAAGGGCTCATCCTCTTCCCTGCCACAGCCTTCTCTGTTCATTCTTTGCAGACAAGGAAGGGCTCCTGGTCTGAGAGAGAAGTCTGGGAAAGGCTCAAGCCAGTTTCCCTTCCTTCTCCCAGTCTCTTGCATGGGCAAGGACAGGAAGTTCCTACATTCCCAAGTCAGACTTCACAATCCAGACTCCCAGCAAATAAATGCTCACCTGATGCAAGAAGGTGGGAGGATGGGGAGCCCCGTCCTCCAAGGGCAGCAGCCCCACTGTCCACTGAATCAAGTGAAGATGAGGGTTCAGAACCAGACTCTGAGGGGTTCCGCCGTTTCCGCTTAGGGGGCCGGAGGGATGGTGGGGGCAGCTCTTCTTCCGACTCGGAGCCCTGGGTAGGTCAGCACGTACCAGTCAGTATAGAAGTTCTCTGACCTTCAGACCCCTTCTCTGGCTATTGGGGATAGAATAGAGGGGGTAGAGAGGAAGACCCAGGGCCAAAGGAATCCCGAAATCTCCCTCCAAGGGTAGTAACAGAAGGGAAAAACAAAGTGCTTATTTCTCCAGAGCAATCCAGCTTTCCCCCATATTCCCAACTCACTGAAGGCGAGTGGGAACGCTTGCGATGGTGCTTCTTGCCCTTCCTGCCATGCTTTCGGCCTTTGGTGTGGAGGTGCTGGCATTCAGTCTGCTAGAGACGTGGGCGAGAGGTGAGGGCAACATCCACCTTACCCTCAGGAAAACCCATCTCCCTGACTCAAGCTAGAGCCTCCTGCTTGTCCCAGGGCCCCTCAGCCTTCCCCTTCTTAGCTGGCCAGGTAAAGGAGGGCCCTGGGTAAGAAGCCACTGAGTTAATCCCAGCACTCGGGAGGCTGAGGTAGGAGGGGAACTGTGAGTTCAAGGCCGGCTTGGGCTACAAAGTGAGCACAAGGCCGGCCTGAGCTACATAGTGCAACCCTGCCTCAAAAAACTAGGGCCTGGAGTTTGGCTCAGTGGCTTAAGTGCCTGTCTGTAAGGCGCAAGGTTGTGAGTTTGATCCCCGGTGCCGCAAAAAAAAAAAAAAAAAAAAAAAGCCACTGAGGACTCTTGTTAAATTGGCCTAGAAGGTTCAGATGCCTGGGATGGAGTTTGAGGGCGAGAAGCTCACTCACTTCCAACACCTGCAGGAACTCCCGGAAGAGCCGGATCCGCTCCGACTCCAGGGTGATCTGCTCAAAGGCTGAGTCGCACACAAAGCGCTCACGGACCTTGAACGGGGAGAGCACTGCTGATGAGACCAGGCCCCGCCTGGCTCAGGTTGGATACCGCCACGAGCACAGGGCAGGGCTGGGGCAGTGGAAAGAAGGGAATCAGAGCTGGCGCAGGGCTGTCTGTGACTGGGGTGGGCCCGCAGTGGTGGAGAAGCTCCGCTGCCCTCAGGCTTGAGGGTGACGGGCGCCAAGCTGCGCTCCTGACCTCTTCCCACGCAGTGCCCAGCTCCAGAGCAGGCACAGCCTGCCTCAGCATGCTTCGAAAGGCAGCTTCCCTGCGCCGCATCCTTCGTGCCTCCTCCTTTTCCCGCTCTCTCTCCCGTGCCTCTGCTTTCTCTAGCAGCTGAGGGCAGAAAGGACACAGAACAGGATCACCCAAAATGGTGGGTGCCCAGGATCTGCTCCCACATACTGAGGTAAGAAGCTGAGGTCTGGACTTTGCCATCATCCCCCAAACCCAAAGTTAGAGTCAGTGGGACTGTGAGTAAGCAGCAAAGGAATAAGGCACTGGGCTGAGTTTGAGAACAAGCCCCACCCCATCCAGTCCCCTCACACTATTGAAGGTCAGCTTGATGTTGCCTGCGTCCAGCGCAGCAGCCCTCTTGTCAAAGCTTATGACGTGGGCGAAGTCCTCAAAGGCTGTGTTCACCTCCACACAGAAGCCCCGGTCCTGTGGGCACAGCAGCACATGAAGCAGGGAGCAGCACAGGTCTGAGGCGGGCCATGGCTGATGGGCAGAGGGGTCACATGAGGCTGACACCTCTGAAACCACTGGCCAGGTCCTCCTCCTCTGACAAGCCCCATGCCTGCCCCTGGCCTGGATGCCACATGGAGCTCCAGGGGTTGAGAGGTGTCTCCAGATCTGCTGACTGAGGTCTGAGTTTCTCAGCTCTTTGTTTCTTTGGCTTAAAGCTCTGGGGTCAGCTGTGCCTTCCTGCTACTCAAGGAAGCTCCCATGCGTTCTCTTATCGACACCTGCTGCTTCCTACCCTCTGGTTATATTTACTGAGTGCTTACGTGGTACCAGATACCCTGCCGACTGCTTCACACACACACTTTGAACCTCCTAGTTCTCATTTAAGAACCTGCCAGGCAAGGAGATACATGCCTATAACCCCAGCACTTAGGAGGCTGAAGCAGCAGGATTGTTTTAAGGCCACTCTCTTGTTACATAGTGAGATCTTGTCTCCAAAAAAAACAAGAAAAACAAAGAAATAAGTTCTAGCATCCTAGTTTTATGCAGAAGAAATAAGAATACCCATGCCTAAGGTCTTATAGCTACACCTATGCCTGGACAAAAAATTCTACCCCAGGTCTTTCTAACCTTAAAGCCTGTACCTTCACTATGCTCACAAAGATCACTCAGTCCATATGAGAAATGGGGGCCATCAGGTTTAACTCCCCAGCAGTATTCAAAATGGGTCCCACTCTTATCACAATGGCCATCCTCCATGCTTCTCACCTAAGCCTCACAGCATCCCCTTGGAGTGGAGTTTTAGGAGCGTGATCTTGCGTGGTCCCTGATGAGACAAATAGTAAGTGGAGCTACTGGGGTTCAAGTCAGCTGGGGTACAGCAATATTCTCTCCTCTCCCTTAACATAGTTGCAGCTTCCTTCAGCTTTCTTACTGATTCCTCTCCAATACCCACCCTCTCTGAAATGAAAGCTTCAATCTCTTCCTCTTCCCTGGCACCTTCTGCCAAGCGCACTCATTCTGCCACAAACACCCCTTGTACCCTGCTCTCACCTTCTCAAGATAACTACCTCTGCTGCTGCCTCATAGTTTTAAAATTTCTTGAAGCACAAAGAAAAAGAAATAAACATTTGTTGAGAGGCTTCTGTAAGCATGACACTTACCAAATGTTACTTCATTCTCACAACCTTGCAAATGGACTGTTTTCTAGGAAATAGGCTCAGGAACACTATAATTTAAAGAGATCTGAGAGCCAATAAATAGCCAGGAGTTACCTGATTTTGAAATGTGCGCTGCCCCAAAGCCACTACCTTCTTGGTCACTGCTCTCCCACAAGGTGCTCCTGTGGTAACAACCAAAGCCCAGGGTTCCTGCTTGGCCTCACTCACCTGGTCTCCAGTGTGTCTGCTGTTTAATTCTTCCACACACCCCTCTCTAGGGTCTCTATCTCTCTGACTTCTGTCATTTTACTTGTATGTGCATGTTTCCGAGAAGTTATTTTTCCACTACTGATTACACTTTCCCTAGCAATCTAATCCTTCCCATCTGATTTTCAGACCTGTACTAGATTGACTATCTCACAGATACTTCAGCACACAAGAGAATTCATTTCTCATAAGCCCCACACACAGGCTCCTGTGTTACCCTATGGATGAGAGGTACTACCAGGCTCCCTGGATACAGACAGCCATAGGGACTTCTGGGCTGATCTGTCCTGCAAAGGCAGAAGCCCAAATGGAAAAACAGGAAGCAACTGTCTCAAACAGCTTCTAAGGTAGCGCAGGGGGACAGGACTCTGTAGCCAGCTGGTGGTATAACCCACTTTATGACTAGCCATCCAATAAAATTTAGCTATCTTGGGATTAGGTATTTCTGTTCATATACTTAACCTGTTTAAAAGATATAGCTGCCTCTGAGAATAACTGGAATTCCTGTCTTGTGCAACTCTGCTTAGGACTGCTCTTTCTGTTTCGTCCTAAGCAATGTTCCTGTCATCCACAGACCTGCTCCCTGCACCTCACTCCTCCTTCCTTCAACTTCACAAAACAATCTGGCAGCTACTTGGTGACTATCCATTGGTTTTGAAGTTTGTTTTCCTCTGGCTGGGGATTTAGCTTAGTGGTATAAGTGCCTGCTTGGCAACTGCGAGGTTAAAAAAAGAAGTTTTGGGTTTATTTTTTTTTTTACAGAAGACATGTTTCAGTAAAAATCTTAGCACCCCAACACAAAGATGTACACACCTGCACTTGAAAATAGGAATCATAAAATCCTCTCAGACCGAGCCCCCACCCCGTGCTTATCTCCAGGCACCTGTGGCTTCTCAAGCCCAGCTTGCTGTCCTTACTTGCCATCCCCGCTGCCCCCTGACCTACACTGCAGACCTGACTGGTCTCCCTGCCTAACCTCTTCCACCCCTCTCAACCTCTGCTTCTTTCATTTTTGTACCAAGTAGCCCTGGTAACTGGAAAGGTCCAGGGAATGAGTCAAGAGAGAATGACTAAAACTCAAAGCACATTTAAATTACCTGCCACTCTCACTTTTATTGAAGTTTCAAGAACTGTTGACCTACCACCACCACCTCAAAAGACACAAACACTGCAGCCTGGGATGTGCTACCACACACTGGCCAGTGGCTTTTCCAAGATGCCATCTGATCTTACTACTACTCACAAGATAAAAATCCAAATTTTTTTTTTTTTTTTTTTTTTTTTTGGAGACAGGGTCTTTATGTAGTTCAGGCTGGCCTCAAACTCAAGGCAATCCTTCTGCCTTGGCCTCCCAAGTGCTGGGACTATAGGCATGTGCCACCATGCCCAGCCCAAATTTGTTATTTTAGCACTCAAGGTACTACTTCTACACTGGCTATGTGGTTCCAGAGAAACAGAAAACATCTTTCCTAACAGTAATTTTTTAAATGTTAAATTATTATACAGGCAGATGAGATGAAACCTTCCTAACTTTATTCCCAGGTCCCTCAACTCAGGTACCAAGGTATGTTCCTCTGTAACTAAGTGTCCTTTGGTGGAATACTCACATTTGTTGGATGAGGAAACTGAGGCTCTGAAAGGTTAAGTGACCTGTGTGAGCTCATGAAACTAGTAAGGGTTAATCTGGACCTTTACCCTGTGCAGTGTGCAAGTCTTGCTCCTAACCACTCTAGTAGACTATTTCCTCAAACATATTAGGGTGTTCTTCACTTCCACAAGGAAATGGGCTTTCTCCCTGTTTTTGTTTTTGTATTTTGTTTCTTTCCTTTTGGAACACAAAGCTCCCTTTACTTGCTTACTCATCTTTTCTAACTTTTTTAGTTTTTTGAGACAGGGCCTTGCTGAGTAGTTCAGATTGGCCTTGAACTCACTCTGCAAGCCCGGCGGACCTTAAAATCATGGTGACCCTCCTGCCTCAGCCTCCTCAGTGCTGGATTACAGGTGTGTGCCACCACACCCAGCTTGTCTTTTCTAACTCTGATAGACAGGGACATTAAGAACTATTTCTTCAGTGTAAGAAATGTGACAGTGCACATGGGATAATGAGTGGCAGCAGACAATTGTTCTAATACTAAAAGCAGTAAGGAGTGGTGAGGAAAGAACGACATCCTTACAGAGGGTAGTGCCTGAGTACAGGGAATGCTTTGCACAACCAACTCCAAGCTGCCAGGTAATCTAACTTGACAAGAGATGCTGAAAAACCAGATTTTTATATGAAATCTGATTTTAAAATATCAGCAATGGCCCATCATGGTGGCAGATGCCTGTAATCCCAGCACTCAGGAAGCTGATGCAGGAGGATTACTGTGAATTTTAGGCTACACAGTGAGTTCAAAGCTAACCAGGACTACATAATGAGACCCTATCTCAAAAATAAATACAAGGGCTGGGAGTTTGGCTCAGTGGCTTAAGCGCCTGTCTGGCAGGCATGAGGTTGTGAGTTCAATCCCCGGCACCACAAGAAAAAAATAAATAAATAAAAAATAAATACATAAAATATTAGCAAAGAATTCCACATTTTTCTAAAACTATATAGGCCAGAAAAAACACCTATAGGCTATCAGCTTACAAACAGCTATACTTCTTGCTCCTCAAACCTACTATCACCTTTGTGCCTTGCAACCTGTTTGCTTCTGTGGTACTCTTATGCCTAGAATATTCCACTCTTCTCCACCCACTCCTAAATGGGAAGTTCAAATTTGTCAATCCTTCTGATTCCTGTCTGTAATAACCCTTGATCCCTGCGCTCCTACTACTGGGCCACACACTCCTATGAGCAGAAATTGTGCCTTATTACTGTGTCCCAGGGAGTGCACAGTAAAGGCCCACAATTTGTATCTACTGAGCAAGCTGCTATTTTCTGTGAAATGGGACTAGGACTTATCAGGGAGTGGCTCCCTCCCAGCCAGCATCCATTCATAATACTGGTCCCTCTCACCTTAAGAATATCCTTTATGATCTTCTTCTCATCATGGAATCGAGCCTTCAACTCCTCCACATAAAACTTGAACAAGTCCAGAGGGGTGGAGCCTGCAGGGAGGGAGGGAGGGGGGCCTGGCGGGCGGCAGCTTCCCAAGGCCTGGGGTAGGACTGAGGACAGGGCCAGGGTGTGGGGGTGTAGAGAGGTCGGCAGGGCAGGAAGCCAGAACACAGAAGGGGCGCCTGGCTGCCTTACCCGGCTGGCCCAGCATGTTGGCAAACCGGATGTCAGTGCTGACTGCTGGGTACAGCTCCATCCAGGTGGACATGGAGTGCAGCTGCCCTGTCTCATGCAGCTCGTCCAGGAAGGTCTGAGCGGGGAGACGCAAGTGATAGGGAGAGTGAGACAGGGAGGGAGGCAAAGCTAGGGACTGGGGCAGAAGAGAGGAATGGCAAGACAGGCAGGAACAATCCAGACAGGAAATCCAAGCAAGGGAAGCAGATGAGATACAGATGTGGAGGAAGAGAACACTACAAAGGGAGAGAATGTAAATAAAGGGACAAAAAAAAATGAGAATGAGCCAGTCTAGGAGGCAATAAACCAGAAACCTGCCAGCAGCAAGTCTTCTATGACTTGGCTTCAACTTCCTGACATGATCAGCTAAGTCACCCCCACACTGCCACCACTACTACCCCTCCCAAGCTGGGAGATAAGGAAATACACATGGCGCAGCCACCACACCATGCCTGAGTACAGACTGAGCTAAGCAGACGCAGCAGCAGCAGAACTGCAGGCAGAGGCCTTGTGGCACTTGGACAGGGTTAGGGAGAGGACAGGCAGCCTAATCCACAGGCAACACGTAGGTGAAGAGGCTGTGGTCTGGGGCAGGGCAAAGCTCTGATCCCCAAATACAGTGAAGATACCTGGAAGGCCTCCCGGTTCTTGCGCTGCTGACGACGCTCCCGAAGCCGGGCACGTTCCCGCTCTTCCTCCTCCTCCCTCTCCAAAGCTCGGATGTGCTCCTCAAAGCAGATCAGAGCATCCTCCTTGTCCATGTCTACAGGTAGGGAGAAGGTTCAGCAGGCACCATGAACAAGGCACTCTCTGAAGATTCTAGCACCCCTTGTAACTGAAGGATGCCACCCCCATAGGTGCTGGGGACACTCAAGTTAATGGAAAAAGGGTGGAGAAGGATCTGTGAGAGCAATGCTGCAATGCTGGTTCTTGAGTAGGGGGTCATTAACTGTACTAGAAAACAGCAAATACTCAGCTCTGGTGAATTCAGTTACTAAAAGCTGGCACATAAAACTCATTATCTCAGCATCTGAGGTTTCACACCTTAGGAAATCAGAAGTCAATTAGGTATTGATGCAATTCAGGAGGTAGATTTCTCCTATCCTCAGTAACCACAAGCTGGCAATTGTAGCATATGTGACCAGTTAAGGCTCATGGTGCTTTGACCATTTAAGACCATAATCACATGAACAATAAATATCATCACCATTATCTCTAGGACTTCTGATTCCTATCCCAGAGGTCTTCCTCCAAGAACACATAGGTCCAGGTCAGCGGAACACCCCAGAAGAAAGCATGTCCTGAAACATTCTGGGAACCCCAGTCTATGGAGATACAGTGACTGAGTGTTAGGGACTCTAGGATGGGCAGGGGGTGCAGGAGAGTGATGTGAAGTAGGCTGTAAGGGGCCAGGTGAGAAAAGGGACAAATGGGAGATGCAAGCTTACTCTGCAGCTGATGGTCTTGAGCAAAGCTGGGGTTATCCATGAGGTACTGCTGGGCCTGGGACCATGTAGTTTGGAAGTTAACACTACTCATTCCATCCAAGATGCTCTTCAGGGCCTGAATATTGCGGCGCCGAAGCTGCTTGGCCTGTTCCTGGGAAGCCATGGGATCAGGGTGAGGTGAGGCAGGCCAGGGCTACCCAAGTGGGCCTGGCAGAGAGGATACAGGGAAAGGAGATAGCTAGAGAACCCTAGGAGGAGGGCAAGATTTGGAGAGGGACGAAGTACAAGTCACACACCAGCCTCTCAAGACTCCTCCTGGGTGACAGGCCCAGGGCAGAAATAAGGAGATGGGCAAGTGTCACACTAGGTTCCAAGTCAGAAGCTTGGACACTGGGGAGCAGAGAAATGAATGGCCAGGGTCCATAAGGAATCAAAGATAAAGACAGTCCAGGATAACACTGGGGCTCAAGGACCTGGCCCACTGACCATTACCTTCTCTTTCTTGGCCAGGAAGAAGAGGACATCATCATAAACCTCTTTTCGGTCCCTCTCAGGGACCACAGCCCAGACCTCCAGTTCCCCAAAGGTCTGTTCCGCCCGCCTGTGGAGCACATGGGCTGTGAGTAGACAGGCAGAGAACAGACCCCTGAGCTTTCGTTTTCTCAGGATTCCCAGGTCCCACCCTGGCCCGGCCCCCTGACCGGTATCGGGTGGTGGAGGTCATGCGTTCATGCTGCTCCAGGAAATGCTGCAGGGTCTGCTTGGCTTCCTTGGCCCTCAGCCGGGCCTCCTCCTTTTCCTCCTTCTCCCGCTGTGCCTTGTAGGCATTGAATGCTTGCTTTTTCTCACTGAGTTTGGGCAAGGCACTGGGATAGAAAGGAGTAGGGTGGGATACAGACAGAGTTAGCCTAAACTACTTGCATACCCCACAAAGTAGGATCACAGAACACTAGGAAAAGTGTCTCCACAGGGCTGAGTGGAGGGTCCATGCTTGGGCTCAGCACAGAGATGTCTGCAATGTAGGTAGGAGAGAGGCAATGGGGGAAAGAGATGTACCCCAAGACACTGCTAACACTGGGTCCTTTTGCTTTGTGGTCTCAAGTGCCATCAGATCTCTGCCCTATTCACCATGCCTTTCTTTTTCCCAGTTAATTCAATTCAACCCAAAAAGCATGTATTGAGTGTCTTATGTTCACATCCTGGAGGCCTTTCAGTTTCTCCTCCCCTATATCCCATGAGAGTCTACTACTTTCCTAACTTCAGCCCCCATGAACCTAAGTGATGAGCTGGGGTTTCTCAGGGGCCCAGGTACCCCTGTGAACAATGCCTGGCTGCCTCTGCCCAGGCCTACCTGTAACGAGGGTCGGTGACCACCATCTTCATGGCCTGTTCCCACGAGGCGTTGGAGGGGACAGCCTAGAATGTAGCAGGCAGGGGTCATGGGGCCTGCCCACCTCCAGCCCCCTCCATGCCTTTCCTGGGAGTCCCGCCCTCAGCACCTTGTCCCTCAGCAGCTCCTTGAATGCCTGCTTTGCCTTCTCCCGGTTGCTCCAGCTGAGGCCAGACCTCTCTGGTTCTGGCTTGGATTCCTCCTCCTCCTGCTGTTGTAGCTGATGCTGTCCAGAACTGGGGGCAGATGGGACTCAGCTACAGGGCTCCCAGCCAGCACTCTTTTTCAATGCCCTGCACTTTCAGCAACATATCACCCACTCCTTGCTTTCCGGGGTGGCCTCTTTCTGCCCTCCAAAGGTCATGCCTAGATCTACATGCCCCTCCTGGGAGGCTGACAGAGGATGAGGGACAAGCCAGGCTAAGAGCCTGAGGCCCCCATATGGAATGTCATGGGGCCAGTCCTCACCTGCTGGGGCCTTCCTCCACCTGCTGCAGGAACCCCTGCTCCAGGGGTTGGACAGCCTCCGACACATCACAATCTTCACTCCCATCTGGCTCAGGTTCCAGGAGGCCTGTGGGCCCTGGGGTGGGGCCAGGAGGTACCGGTGGGGGGTCAGGCTGTGGCTGAGGAGGTTGTGGCTGTAGTGTCTGGGGCTGCTGTTTCCTGCAGGCAAGCCAGAGGATAGTGTTAGTGCAGGGACAGAGGACAAGGGGTGGCTAGTTTCTCTAGCCAGAGCAGATGACCCCCCTGAGGAGACTGACAGCTGACCCCTCTCACAGAGGACAATGGAGAGATCACCCACTCCCACCCTCCAAGTTTGGATGGATAGGTGGGTCAGTCACTCACCCTGCAGTCTCTTGTTTGGCTAGAGCTGCAATAGGAAAAGGCAACACAGTCAGAGTAGCAAAGAACTAACTCCCTTACCCCTGGCCAAACTTCCCTGCCCCTTCCTCCCAGGACTCCTCACCCTCCAGGTCATCCAGATCCTTTGGCCGGGTCCAACAGGACTCCTGACTCTGGTTGTTATAGTAGTAAGGTTTGCCAGTGTCTGACTTGTACTCTTTCCAGGGACTTTGGGACAGTAGCAGCTGTAAGAGGGTGGGTCAAAGAACATCAGTATGCTGGGAAGCTCTCGAGCCATAATGAGAGGAGCAGTGGGGACCCCAGTGAATAGAGGACACAGGAGCCCTGAGCTACCATCACACTGGACTTGAATGGGGGAAGGTGACCCTCCTGAGGTCCTGGGAAAACACTTTCAAGTAGTATAGGGGTAGGATCAGGGATCTTGGGATCAGAGGAACCACAGTGAGCATGGTTAGAGACTCTGAGGAGGCCGAGAACTTGGAAGGGTCAGGGCAGCTGAAAGGAAGGGCCAAAAAGCCCCATTCAGGACCTCCGCCTTAGACTTGAGCACGCTGGGCTTCTCCCACACGGACTGCTTGTCGTCAGCATTGTAGTAGTAGATGCGCCCATCAGGGGCCACATGCTCACTCCATAGGGCCCTCTGGAGGGGAGGGGGGCACAGAATGGTGGTCAAAGGCCCTTTCCCAAAGTCTTTCCTCCTTACCCCAAGGATTCTAATATCAGCCCCCGACTTTCAGCCTTTCTGCCCAGAGACCCAAGCTAAAAGACTCACCGGAGGACCTGTCCCAGCCACAGCAGCTAGGAAAGAAGCCAAAGAAAACATACTAAGACTTTGTTCCAACTCTCATCTTATCCCCACCTAGTCCTCCCTTATTCCATCCCCAACATATATCCCCCTGGTCCCATCAACATCCCAGGTTCCCTGGCATCCCAACAGGCATGATCCAGGGTGGGCTCCAGTCCATGGTCCCCTCTCCCCTGTGCCCCCCAACCTCCGAGCCTGGGGGAAGCAGACCCCCAGAAGACTCACAGCTGGCGGTGTCCGCACCCGGAGCCGTCTGCCGAAGAAAGAGGAGGGGGAAGGGTTGGGGCCAAGCCCAGTGGCCCCCAAGACCCAGGCCATGGGGGATGGAGAAGCAGGCCAGGCCAGGATCCACGAATCCTGCTCCCAAGAATATCTGCTCCCTAACAGGCCCCCTCCCCTCTGCCAGGGCCATGGCTCTCAGATTCCAGAGGAATCATACAGCAGCTCCTTTCTTCATTTTCCGCAAGTGACAGTACGTTGTGGAGTCAACTCCTGAGGCCCATCTCTTCACAGTGCATGGCAGATTCCACATCCCATTCAGACTCTACTATACAGACTCTACTACACTGAGCCTCAGCATAAGAAAACACAGCAAGATCCCTGGGTGTCACTGCCTCCTTAGGAGGCAAAGACGATGTAAAGAAGGGACCATACTATTATGTCTACAGTGCATGGCCCTTGGGAGGGGAAGGAGTGTCTGCCATGGGTATGCTTCTTCAGGGTGCTGGATACAGCATGGGGAACAATGAGCGAGAAAACATGCCTTCGGGGATGAGCAGGAAACCAACTGCTGAGGAGATGACTGGTGAAAAGGATTCAAGTGTGGGGAGTGCTGCAGGGACCAGGGTGGATATAAGAGGAGGGAAAGAATGGAGTCCATATTTCTCTACTCCAAGTTATACCCACAGGACTGCAGGGCAGAGCCTGCTTCCTGCCAGCCCCTAGTGCTTACCGCTGCGGTGACAGGCACCGCTGGCATCAGCATTCCTGGCATCATCGGAGGGACCATTCCTGGTATCTATGGATATAAAAACCAGTCACTGAGATGAAGGAAGGGTCTGTGTCAGTCAGTGTCCCCCATGGGTTTAGAGATCCTGCTGGGGCCATGACTCTCACTTGGACACCTCCTCAGGAGTCCCAGGTTCTGGACTCTCGCCTTGCCTGAGAGTTGTGTCAGTCACTCAGCAGACAAATCCACATGAGCCTGGCCCAAAACTCCCTTCCCTCCCCAGTTTCTAAAGCCCAGATTCCCACTCTCACCTCTACCCTCAGCAAAACCTGACAGGGTTTCCTGAGGCCCCCGTGGAGGGAGACGATTACCTGTGTGAGTGGTGGTGGTGCCCCCATTGGTGGAAGCATTGGGGGCAGGATGCCAGGCGGCATGGGGGGGATGGCTGGTGGTCTCTGACTCATGGGGGGGAGCCCCATCGGAGGAAAGGGTGGGGGGATCCCTGGAGGGGGCATCTGGAAGTGAGGAAAGGAAGAGAGATTGAACAGAGAAGACACTGCCTTATTAGGTAGGGGCAGAGAAGACCCATCAGGAAATAGCCACCTGTGCCCACCCAGCCCTCCACCCTGGCTTGGAGGCAATTCCAAGGCTTTCATTTGAGAAGCAAAAGACACAAAACTGCCTTCCTCCTTGCCACTGAGAAAGACGGACAACAGGGGGTGTTCTCTGGGCCTAACAGGCAAGCAAACAACTTAAGAGGTGGGGAGGGCAAGGGAAAGGGAAGTGGAATAGCACCAGACTTCGGGGAGGCTGTGTCCTTTGGCACTCCTGCCCAAGAAGCCTCTCAGGTCAAGAGGCAGAAGGCAGGCGTCCCCTAGTCCTCTGCCTCCCATCCCTTTCTCTCCAACTCATGACCACCAATGCTATTCCAACCCAAATTCTGTGGCTTTTTAAAAGAGCACAGGTAAGGAGTAGTGAAAGAGAAAGACAGTCCCATCCTGCTCTCACTCTAATGGGGTCTTTTTCCTTCCACTTCTACCTCCAGTCCCAATGTGTCCCAAGAACAAAAAGACAATGAGGGAACTGGCAGCTTTAGGAACTAGAGCTTAACAACATCTCTCCCCACCCCAACGCCCAAACAAAACCACCCCTCTTCCAAGGGGTATCACCATGCTGGCAAGGCAGCAGTGGCAAGGGCTGGGGAGCTGAGGGTGCAGGCTGGAAAAGCCAAGCCCAGGGAAACACACAAAACTTACGAAGGGTGGTGGCATCATGGGGGGCCCCGGTGGGAAGGGGGCAGGCGCTGCTGGGGGCCGGGGACCAGAATCGGGAACCGACTGTTGAGGGAGAGAAAAGTCATAGGACCCAGGATGGGCACAGAGATGGGCTTTTGCGGAAGGGAAGCAGAAAGGGTGAGGATGAAAAAGCAGCACAAAGTTGAGAGTGGGTCTCCAAACCCAGTTTTCCTGCCCACCCCAAGCTTTGAGCCCTCTCTGTGCCAGACCAAAGCTGGTTGGCTGAGACCTTCAATGCCATCTCCATTTTGGAGGCTTCTACTCTGCCACAGAAAAGATGCAGAAGGCTCCCTACTATAAGCACATACCAGCTCTTCTCTGATTTTAACCCATTCTCCTGCCTGTGGGTAAGGCTATGCCTCTCTCAAGCCAGTTAGGAGCAGCTTCTTTTCCTGTTCCCCTACTTCAATTAATTCAATTATATAAACTGAATCCAAAGCTCTCTAAACACCAATAGCTGCCAGCCCTTTACAGTCTCCCTAACTCTCCTCTTCATTACCAGCTTCCTCCCCTAACGAGCCTCATCTTTAGCCACCTACTTCCTTTGATGTGATCCAATCCGTCATCAACATCATCTGTCTGCACTATCCTCAACTCCTTTTTGGTGGTCACCTTTCAAATCCTTTATGCAGGCTTTGAACAGCCTAGGCATCCTTGTACCACATCTATGGCAGATCACATTCCATCCTTTAAGAAGCCTTCCTGAGCCCATTTAAAGTAGCTCTTCCCAATTATTCTACGACCCCCTTTAGTTTCCTCTTGTACACAAGTATATTGTTATATTTGCCTGGATATGTGTTTTCCCCATCAGAACACAGTAACATTCCCTGAGAACAGGGATCATTATCTGACTTGTTGAAAGCTGCATTCCTGGTACCTGCCGTGGTGTCTGGCATATAATAGGTACTCAAAAAATGTTGAATGAAAGAATAAAGGAACAAATCTCTATATAGAACCTTAAAATTCTATAAAATATAGCCCTGCATGTCCAAAATAATGTGTGTAGGTTTTCGTTTCAGTATTGTTTATGAAAAGATTAGAATCAGCCTAAATATAATTTGTAAGAAACTATGAGAGTATTCACAAACAAAAATGGAATGGTATGTGATCATAAAGAAGAAAGAAGTTCACTATCTTGACCACCAGCAAAGGTCTCACTTGCACAGACATCAGCAACAAAAGATGACAAGACAGTGGCAGTGGCAGAAGGGGAAAAAAGTGGGAGAGTATTCATTATAGACTATGTTACCTGTTTTTAAAAATGTAAGTGCACTGAGTGTTGGAAGTACAACTAAAAGACCCTGCTCTTCTTTCTCTTTCCCTAAAAATTGGGAGTGTGGCAGAGGAGTTCTGGGGAAAGATGGCAACTGGCAGAAGCCACCTCATCCCTGTCCAATTTCCTTACTTCCTCAGGTATCCATGTGCTAAGAAGGCTCAGCATTTAAAAATATTTCCTAAGCTTTACAGTTAGCAATATCTGTTCCCCACTGTCGTAAGAAGAGAATGTATAAGTTATACTAGTCAAACCTGACATCCTTTTCTCAGTGCTCACCTACAACAGCCCTCTATTCAGATCTGTTCCTGCCCCCCTAAAAGCCACCAATATTGAGAAGATGCAATTTTCTGGGCCATATTCTCTCACCTCAAGCTGCCTTAGGAGCATCTCTAACCCAGAGTCATCTTCGGATCTAACCAGACCAAGGATTGCCATCTCCAAAACTGACACCACCATACCACAGAAACCTAACAGTCACTCTCCACGCCTCTTTCAATACATCACTAAGTTTGGTTAATTTTACCTCCAAAAGACTTTAATCTATGTCTTTCCATTTCTTCTTCTACTTCATCACCCCTCTTGTCCACGCCACCATATTTTTTTCATCTGATCTATTACAGTGGCCTCCCAACTGTTCTCCCATCCACTCCAAACTGTAGCCAAACAAGCTTCTCAAAATGCACCTCAGATCATTACTTCCCTGCTTAAAACTCTTCAGTGACTTCCCACTGTTCTTAAACACTAAAGTCTTTCCCAGGGCCTATAAGGCTATGGAGGTCTGCTGCCAACCACCCTGCCAGCCTCACCTAAGCCTGGCTCCCAGTCTGTGCTCCAGCCACACTAATCTTATCAGCTCTCCAACCTCAGGCATCCACCCGTGCTAGGACGACCTTGCCACCCAAACTACATGCACTTTACATCCACCAAGGCCCTGCCCTGGAAAGCTTTTGCCAACCCACTGTATGGGTCTGACCCCTCCTTTACACGTTCATGCAACACCTACATCTTCTCTTCAGTGATTATCCACTGGAATTTTAATTAAGTGCAAGTCTAATTGTACTAGTATCTTATGTGTCACTAATAAAAAACAAATGCTCCACATTAAATGATAATATCCCATTGATTTTAAGATACATCCTAACTACAGGATTGCTTAAAATGAATCTTTGAATTAAGGAAATATATTATCTGCAGCCCCCACTAAACTGAAAACTCTAAGGGCCCTGTAGGTGCTATGAACAAACAAACTACCCTGCTGACAGCAGAGGCCACTGGTAAGGCCCAGTGGTATTCAGGGAACACAGAATGTCAGAGCTGCAGGGAAGTCTGGCAACCAAGGTAGACCCCTCTCTTCACATGAGAAAGACAATAGTAATGTCCATGGTTCCACAGCTGGTTAGAGACAAAGCCAGGACTGGATCCAATCTGCCCTGCAGCCTGTGTCCCTTAAAAGCATAGTTCCTTCCACAAGAAGGTCTGTTTTTTACACTCACCTCCCCTACAACTCAACAGTCAAAACATCAAGGATCCAACACTTTCTTCCTTGAGAACCAAGGGTGGTTTCCTATTGCTTACCCTACAAAACCTCTCATCTAACGAAGTCTTTTAATAAAGCCCATCCTGTAATCTTGGTTCAACAGTCTCCCATATCCTCTTTGAAGAGGACTGTTAAATCATTCCCATTTGTTTTATTTATTCTCCTTTGTCTCTCACTTTGTCCAAGATAATCCAATATTCACTTCCTTCAGGTTACTTTTATACTATCTCCCACAAACACCTACCTGTGCCCCTTTAGGATAACTGCTACACTACTTTTCAGAGTAACACTGTGTTCTGTGAAGGTTTGCTGGGTGTTTCATGCGGGAGTACCCATCTGCCTACTCAGGTGGGGATTTCCCTGCATACAGAGACTGAGCTTTTTCCTTTTAACCTTTTCTCAGTGCCTAGTCAGGGCCTGCACACAAAGTACTGTGATAAAATGCAGCCTCATCCTCTTATTAGATTTTTGCATAATGAAATGTATCTGTTTAAATTCTCTGAATACATGCTAAGAAAGAGGTGGCTTGGCAGAGGTATTTCTTGCTTGGGGAAAGGAAACTGGAATCAAGTACCAGCTGGGAAAGCCATCTTCAATTTGGGATGGAGACCTCTGACCAGGATTTAGACATTGGTCTGTTTTAGTCAGTTCCCCACAGAGAATAAAGCAACAGGATGAATGTAAATTACTATGGAACTTTCAAAGGCTTCTCTTCCTGGAGCTTCCCCTATGCTGTGTGTGTCCTCTCTTTCCTGAAACACCTGTCCCTTTCCCACCTGCTAAATGCCAATACAACTATGTGTCTGCTTACATTTCTGGGCAAGAATATGAGAAACAACTAATTCAAGAGAGGGTCACAGGGATAGGAACTTTAAAAGCAGATTCCATGTCTCCCAGGAACAAAAACACATTTAGGGACTGGGGAGAGGCAATGAAAAGACACTTGATCATCATGTGTTCACCTTGGCCCTGGAAAGACCCTGTCATCCCACCACCACCACAAAGGTATAACCAATTCTTAGTCTTCACATCTGGGGGACATCTCAGAACTGAGCATTCATAAAAAGGACAAAAGGAGAAAAAGATAAGAATGGAGAGACAGAAGAAAGTGAATGGAAAGACAAAATAACAACAGTTAATAGGTAATGCTTACTGAACACTACTATGTGCCAAATACCATGCCAAATACTCATTTAATCCTAGCAACCATCCTAAGAGGCCTTGATGCCTATTTTATAGACAAAGATGCTGAAGTTCTGAGAGATTAAGTTTCTTACTTGACCAAGGCTCCAAGAGATTAAATAGCAGAGGCAGGTTTGGAACCCAAGCAGTCTGACCCCAAAGCCTGTGCTTTCAACCTCTCCACAAAGCTGCCTCCCAGCAAGGAGGATGGTACCATAGATGGTATTTCTTACACTCAGATGCATTCCCCTGTTTCCTCTTTACCCCAAATCTCACAGAGTACTGAAATGCTCAGAGAGCCAGAAGATTCCAAGGTCTGCCTGGTCTGGGATGTGTTGGAAAACAAAGGCCAGAAGGGGCACCTCTCAGAAGGAGGTAGCCATTACCAGGAAGGAACAGCTGAGAGCCAGGGCTGTGATGAATCGCTTGCCTAGATGAACAAGGTCCTGAATTCCATCCCCAGCACAGAAAGAAAGAGAGCGAGAGTTCTGAAGAGAACAGCTGATTACCCTGTGGCCTATCTACCTACTACCTTCTTCGGCTGCCCCAATCACCACTAGCCCCTCCTTCCTTGTTCTCCAAATCTTCCTAGTCCCCACACTCCCATAACAGGACCCACTGTTCCTCTTACTTCCAAAGAGCTTGGGGCCTTTCCAGAAAATATACTCCCACTGCTTCTATGATCTTCCATCACACATCACCTCCTCACTCTCCTGAGGAACAGAACGTCACTTTGGTCCTTATGTTTCTTGAGTCAAGGCTCAAATCTACTTACAGACTTCTCCTGTCGCTCGCACAGGATGCTAGGAGCCGGCCTCGGCAATGCAGGCTTTCTGTCTCCCCTCCCCCACATCCCTGGGGATCGTCTCCTGCCCGGGTAAAGGCCTGACTTGTATCTTTAGGCTTCCCCACATCCTAGAACCATTTGCCATAATTTTCTCTTCAAAATACGCCCCACTTTGAGGCTGGAAGCCATCTAGGACATCATTTTCATCAATTTTCCTTGTTAAAATTTATGTCAAGAAATCCAAGGCCCTAAGGAAGGTAGTGACTTGTCCAAGGTCACACAAGAGTTGGTAGTTTGAGGATGGCAGAACCAAGGCTGGAACCTAGGGGACTCTATTCTATTTCTTGGACTCCTCAGCACTGGGATGAGGGCCAGGAAACCCTCTTTCCTCAGAAGCCCCTTCTTTTCTCCCCTCAGGAGACAAGGTCTCGAAAACACGAGGAAAAGGAGGGAGTCCCCTAGCGGTCCAAAGGGGCACCCAAAGCTTCCAAAAAGAACAAGTGCTGGGTCTGGGGGATGGGCATGGGCAACACCAAATATCCCAGAAGGGAAAATGTGGTCCCCACCTCCCACCTTGTCCCGCGGTAGTCTCCTCTCCTGCCTCTCTTCTTTCTCGACCTTTCTCCATAAACCCACCCTTCACTTCTTCCCTCCCTCCGACTCACCCAGTCCCAATAACTCCCGTCCCCCCCCAGGCTCCGGCCTCAGACCCCAGTAGACACCAAGCTCCATCATGGCCTCCCCCACCCCTTCTCCCCCAAATCCCCGCCCCCCATCCCTCTCCTGGGCTCCGCTTCCTCGCGCCTCACTCCCCGCGGCCTCCCCGAAGTCCCGAGTACCCCCGGTGGCCTTCCCGTCCCCCCGCCCCCAGCCCGAGCCGCAGGGGGCGCTGTGGGACCTCCCCGGGCCCTTCCACCCCCGCACGGGGACGTTACCATGCCAGAGCCTCCGAGCAGCTGAGCCGGCTCGGCCCACTCGCCAGTAAAAGCGGCTCTGATTGGCCAGGTGGCAGCCGAGAGGGCGGGGCTAGTAGGGGTCGCACCCCTTCGTGACCGGGACTCCGGTGAATCCCGCCGACTAGCGGGGCTCTAACCGGGCCGGTGTGCCCGGGCCGGCTCCGCACCCCCCAACCCGGCGCGGAAAGCCAGACCCCGCCCCCGCGTCTTCGCCCAGGTCCGAGGCCCGCCCTCCGGGGGCGGGGCGCGCGTGCGCTGGCCTCTGATTGACACCGGGCAGACGCTGGGCTGCGCTGAGCTGCGCCGAGCGCTGTCCCCGGTCCTCGCCGCCCTCGCGTTTCTACGACTCCGCAGCTCCTGTTTCCCAACCCGCTGCCTGCGTTACACTCAAGGCCGCCGCGTTCTGGACGAGGACCGGGTAAGGGGACGAAGTGTTCGTTCTGTACACCGGGCACGTTTTCACTTTACAAAGCACTTAAACATTTTTAAATCTACCACTCTAAAGTTGATTAACTCAAGAACTTATTGAGCACCTGTTCCAGGCACTAAGCATAACAACATCATCAACAACAACAACAAATCTGCCCTCAGATTGAACATGTACTTCTCACTTAACGCTGAAGTTACTTTTTAAATCTGGCACCCGCCAAGTAGTGAACTGAGAACAGTTGGTACGTGGTCTTTTATAGAAATAAAGAAAGTGAGATAAATATGTTGTGCAGATAAGGGAACTGTAACCCCAAACTATTTAACGAATAAAGCCTAAGGTCTCTGGCTGGCAACTCACAAGGCTCCAGGAAAGCGACCCAGAAAGGAATTGAGTACCTTCGCGCCAAACCCTGTTTCCTCTATTCATCAACACTTAACCTCAGCCTGCACTCTGTGCCAGGTTCCTTAAGCTCGAAGAACTCTGTGCCAGGTCCCTGACAGCAAGGAATTTAGAGTCTAACAGAGGAGAAATAAGAAAACTTCCAACTCGAAGTAGAAGTTCTGAATTAAAGGTGACAAGTGGGAGGAAAAGAAAGTGGGATTCACTTCAGAGGCCACTACAGAGAGAAAGCTCATTGTGATTTTAAATCACAACATTATCTAGATAGCCTCAAATGAAGGCCCAGTCCTGTGGTTTACAAACTTTATTATTGAGAACTCAGGCATAGCAGAAGTGGTTCAGAGGTTCCATAAAGTGTCCTCTATTAATTGAAACAGGGTCTTTCTCTGTTGCCCAAGTTGGCCTCAAAATGCTCTCAAGCAATCCTGCCTCAGCCCCCAGAGTAGCCAGGACTACTGATGAGTGCCACCACACCGGGCGTCTATAAACTGTTTTTTTGGGGTTTTTAGTTTTGTTTTGTTTTATTTTGTTTTGTTTTGAAACAGGGTCTGGCTATGTAGTTCAGGCTGGCCCCGAACTCAGTGATCCTCCTGCCTCAGTCTCCTGAGTGTTGGGATTACAGGTGTGTACCACCATGCCTGGCCTCCATAAACTCTTTTTTTTTTTTTTTTTTTTTTTTTTTTTTTTTTTTTTTGTGGCACTGGGGATGGAACTCACAACCTTATACCTGCCAGACAGGTTCTTAAGCTACTGAACCAAACTCCCAGCCCTCTCCATACACTTTTATAATCGCATCTTAAGGGGTGTGTGTGTGCCTGTGTGTGTGTTCTTGTGTGTGTCAGTGTCTCAACTCTACCACTGATTTATACTCCTAACCCTATTTCTTGTGTTTTGTGTGTGTGAGATAGTAGAACACAGACACAGACACGTATAATTGTATGAGATATGTTAAGATAAACAGCAGACCCCTGCCCTCATTAATTTCCCCTCCCTCGAAGGACCCATTCTCAGCTCTTTCAACTGTCTCTTTTGGCACTGACTTTATCTCTGGAGCTCCCCAGTTATATCTCTCCCCACAGGCTGAGTAACTCAAGGGGATATTCCATCCAGAGCCTACTTACCCCCTTGTAGAACATATTCTGCATGCTGGGACTCTGAAATTCCCTGCCTAGCTTGCTTCTGGGACCACACAAAAAAACAGTTTCTGCTTGAATCGCAGCTCCTCAGGGAGCTGATGTTGTGGGCATCCTGAGCTTGAGGAGTAGCCACAGGGCAGCTGTTTACAGAGAGAGGCTTGGGCATAACTGGGTGTCCACGGCCTCCAGTAGGAGGCTCTCTCAATGCAGGACAAAGCCAAGATCAAAAGGGACAGGGTTCAGGCAAGCGGATCCAGGGACTGCTATTTTCTAGTACAGAATTCTAGAGAGTCCAAAAGGTCTAATTTAGAACCTAGCCTTCCAAGTCCTTATGCAAGTAGATTTTTGTAAACTTAGGCATTTAGAACTTATTTTATTTAATAATTTGTTAGCTCAATTGGTAACATTGAAATGTTTAGTATCTGAGTCTTCTTTTGGAGACTTGCCTCAGTTCCTGCAAATATAATAGGGACAGATTTGAGGATTTAGTTCTTTGCCCTTCTTCCTCCCCACCACTTGTATATAGTTTTTGACTCCCATCTGCCAAATTCAATTCTGTAATAGTCTCTCTCTCTCTCTCTCTCTCTCTCTCTCTCTCTCTCTCTCTCTGTGTGTGTGTTTGTGTGTGTATGTGTGTGTTGCTAGGGTGAAACCCAGGTAGGAAAGTGGTCTACCACTGATTTATACCCCTCGACAGGAAGTAATCTTGGATCATCCCACTGATGGTCTCCTTCCTCCCATTTTCTCTGTTCTTTCTTTTTTGGAATTCCTATAAATCGGATGATAGACCTACTGGACTAGTACTTGTAATTTCTTACTTTTCTCTCCAACTTTTCATCTTTTTATGTTATTTTCTGGAGACTTCCTCAACTTTATCTTTCCATTTTTTTTTTTTTTTGCATTTTTCAGTATTTTAAAGATTGTATTGCTCTTGCTTTATTTTCTTAGCACCTTATTTTGTTTCAGGTTGTATTAGCTTTTTATCTTGGAAGCTATTATTAACAGATTTACTTTAATTCTTCTTCTTTCTGCATAATGTTTGCTCCAAATTTCTTTTTCTATTAGTTTGGTCTCTGTCTTTCATGTTAAATTCTCTTGGAATTCTCATAATCCTTGATTGTCTACTCACACTTACGGGTAGGGCACCAAAAAGCTGATTAGAAGCTCCTGTGCCCCCTCTGCTGGTCCACGAGTGGCTCGTTGCTCATGAGTTTGTCTGCACAGTGACAGGCACAGTGATGTCTCCTCAGTGCAGGCTGCCCATCTCTAGGCAGGAGAACAATCCTTTCTGCCACACAGTTGCACTGCTATTGCCTTGGCAGCTGTCCCTCCCTGGCCTGAGTCAGTAACTACTCATCCATCTGCTTTCCAGCTTCTTACAACACTTCACTTTTCTCTCCTCTCCTGTTTCCTTTTCCTTGTGGATTTATGCCTTTAAAAAGTCTTTACTGTAGTTTTAGTGGGTTTTCTGTAGGATAAATTTAGATGCATATGTTCAATTTTACCATTTTTACCCAGAAACCTTAATTATAGTGTTAACTATTTTTAAACAGCAGCTTAAAACTATATACATGTATATGTCCTACATATAAAATTCCTGGGTTCGACAAACCAGGCTGCTTAACACAGAAGGCTTATATAACACAAAGATGTCATGAAATTGGGCTGGGGGTTTAGCTCAGCAGCACAGGCAACTGCTTGGCAAGTGTGAGGTTGTGAGTTTGATCCCCCCCCAAAAAAATCAGATAATAAAATCAAACAAAAGAGAACAGAAGATGTCATGAAATTGAACTTAAAATGTAAATGCATCTGAATAAGATACTGCATGACATTTATTTGTTTCAATGAAGTACTGCAGAAAGGTTTGTTTGAAAAGAGGCTGCTTTTTTAAAAAAAATTTTTGTGAACCGGGCACAGTGTTGCACGCCTATAATCTCAGCACTAAGGGGGCTGAGGCAGAAGAATTATTTTAAGTGTGAAGCCAGCCTCAGCTACATAGTGAGTTCAAGGCCAGCCTACACTACATAGTGAGAACCTGTCTCAAAATAAATAGGTAAATAAATAAACAAAAATAAATAACTATGAAAAAGTTTGTGAACATCTCTACTGGGCTAGAGTTCACCTCCATGTGGCCTTTCAACTGTGGTGAAGGTGCTGCAGGTGCCCACTAAACTGCCCATGGGAGAAGGGCTCAGAAGGACTAATGACTGGAAGAAACCCAGCCAAGGGGCAAGGGCATGAAAAAGACTCGCCACCTGAGAGAGGAAGAAGAATTATACCCTCTAAGACCCTCCTGACTTCTAGCCCCTTACATTCTCTGCCCAGAGTTCCTCTGCACAGTTTTGGGCATCTTATTTTTAAAAAGTAAGCTTTATTGAGGTATAATTGGAATATAATAAAATTCACCAATTTTAAGTACAATGTAATGAATTTTTTTTTTTAATGGCACTGGGGATCGAACTCACAGCCTCACACCTGCCAGACAGGCACTTAAGCCACTGAGCCAAACTCCCAGCCCTAGTTTTTTGAGTTAGGGTCGCACTGTGTAGCTCAGGCCAGCCTTGTGCTCACATTTTAGCCCAAGCCGACCTCGAACTCACAACGCTCCGCCTACCTCAGCCTCCCCAGTGCTGGGATTTAAAGGCGTGCACCACCACGCCTAGCTAATGCAATGAATTTTTACAAATGTATATAATCATGTAACAGTCACCATGATCATGACATGAAACATTTCCTTCCCTCAAAAACTTTCTTTGCCCCTGATTGACATGTTTTGAAATTTTGTTTTAGTTTTCTTCTTCTTCTTTTCTTTTTCTCCTTGAAATAAAATGGATTTGGAAAAAAAAACTTTTTCTGTACTCTTTGTAGTCAGTCTCCTCCTGCCTCATCTGGCTCCTGGCATCTATTAATCTGCATTCTACCACTATCCTTTTGCCTTTCTAGAATTTCATATAAGTGGAATCAGAGTTTGTAGGAGTTTTTGTCTGACTTCTTCCGTTTACTAACATATCTTTGAGATTATCCATGTTGTTGCTTGTATCAGTGCTTCATTCCTTTTTAATGTGTAGCTTTCCATTGCTGTGACAAAATATCCAACAAAATCAACTTAGAGGAGGAAAAGTCATGGTATAAGAGGTTCAGTCGGTGACCAGTGGGCTCCGTTGCTTGTAGACCTGTGGTGAGGCAGTGTTTCATGGCAGAAGGGTATTAAAGCAAAACTTCTGTCCTCATGGCAGGCAGAAGTGGAGATGAGACATCTCCAGAGCAGAAGGGGCCGAGGACAAGATGTGGTCTCCAAGGACACAACGTTTCCATGACCCACTCCTTCCAATTTGGCCCCACCTTCTAAATGTCCATTACCTCTCAGTAATGCCATCAAATTATGAACCCAACAATGGATTAATCCTCTGAGGAAGGTTCAGCCCTCCTGATCTAATCTTCTAAAAGCCCGCCTCTAACATTGCTGCTTGGACCAAGCTTCCAATCCAGCCTTTTGGGAAACATTTTCGATTCAAGCTGTAACAAATGCAAAGCAATATATTTCATTGCATGGACGTACTGAAATTTGTTTAGCTGTTCACCAGCTGTGGATTGTTTGGTTTGGATTGTAGTTGGGGCTATTACAAGTAGAGCTACTTATGAATATTTGTGTGTAGGTCTTTCTGTTTTTATTTCTCTTGGGTAAATACTTATGAATGGATTGCTTGAGAAGTAAGTTAATATATATTCAATTTTTCCAACTGGCTAAGTTGTTTTCCAAAGTGGTGCTACTATCTTACATTCCCACCATCAGTATGTGAATGTTTCACTTTCTCAACATCCTCAACCCTTGATGTTATCACATTATTTTTAATCACTTGACTCATTCTTACTAGAGTTGGCATCTTGCTGGGGTTTTAACTTGCATTTTCCTAATGTACTGACTAATGGTGTCGAGAATTTTTTCATGTGTATTTACCTTTTGCATATCTTCTTCAGTGGCATGGTACCCGTCTATTCAAATCTTTTACCACTTTAAAAACTGACTTGTAGTTGGGCATGCTGGCACATACCTTAGTCCCAGCTTAGTCCCAGCACTTGAGAGAAGGGAGCAGGAGGATCATGAATTTGAGGCCAGCCTGGGCTACCTAGCAGACCTTGTCTCAAAAACTGAAACACTTAAAAAAAAAAAAAAAACAAACTGTAGTCTTCTTTTACTGAGTTGTAAATGGTTCTTTATATATTTTCAATACAAGTCCTTTATCAAATATATACTTGAAAAACAAATATATTCCAGTCAGTGGGTTTCAATTAATTTTCCTTTATGTCTCTGGGTGTGATATTGGTCTATAGTACTTCCTTCTCGAATGTTTCTGTGGGTTTGTTTGTTTGCTTTTTGTACTGGGGATCAAACTCACAACCTTGAGCCTGCCGGGCAGGTGCTTACACCACTGAGCTAAATTCCCTGCCCTATATTTTGAGTCAGGGTCTCACTATGCAGTTCAGGCTGGCCTTGAGCTCACTTTGTAGCCCAGGCTGGTCTCGAACTCACAATGATCCTCCTGCCTCAGGCTCCTGAGTGCAGGGATTAAAGGTGTGTACCACCACACCCAGCTCTTTGTCTGGTTTTAGTGTCAAAGTAATGCTAAAATCATTAAGTAATTTGAGAAGTGTTCGCTGGCCTGCTGGTGTTGGCTCACTGAAAGTGTGACCCGGAAGGGTCTCTACTTGCTCCTGGCTCCTCCTCTCTCTCTCTCTGCTTCCCAGACACCCTAGGATAAGCAGCTTCCCACTGCCTTGCCCTTTTAGCACACTGATTCAGCCTTGGAGTCTGCCAACTGTGGCCAAAACAAACCTCTCCTCTTTTAAATTACGAGCATCAGGTGTTTTGTCTCAGTGATGGGACAATGACTAAAACATTTCTTCTTAAATGTTTCCCAGAATTCACCAATTAAGTCATCTGAGGCTGAACCCTTCTTCCTCTTCCTCCTCCTCCTCCTCCTCCTCCTTTTTTGAGACAGGTTCTCACTATCATTCAGGCCAGCTTTAAACTCACTATGTATACTAGGCTGGTCTCAAACTCAAGGTGATCCTTCTGCCTGAGCCTCCCAAGTGCTGGGATTACAGGCATGTGCCACCATGCCCAGATGAAGCTTTCTTTGAAAGGTTTTTCATTACAAATCCAATTTCTTTAGTAAAGATAGGCTATTCATGGTTTGTTTGTTTGTTTTCCTTTCTTCTGTAGTGAGCTTGAATAGATTGTATCCTTCAAGGAATTTTGTCCATTTTCTCAAACTCCAATTTCATGGGCTTTTGTTTTCACAACACACCTGATATTATTGACTGGACCTCCTCTAGTGATGTCGCCTCTCTTTTTGCTGGTATGGATACTGTAATTTGTATCTTTGCTCAAGAAATCCTGTAGCCTCCCAAGTAGCTGGGACTATAGATGTATGCATCACACTCTGCACTTGTTTTAATCTTTTTACATTTAAACTACATGTGTTTTTTAAAGTGTGTCTTATGTAAATAGGATGTGGTTGGGTCATTTCTTTTCTTTCTTTCTTTTTCTAATATATTTTGAGACAGTGTCTCGCCATGTAGTTAAACCTGACTTTGAACTCACTATGTTGTCCAGGTTAACCTTGAGCTTACAGAAATCCTCCTTCAGCCTTCCAAGTACTAGAATTACAATGTGTGCCACCACACCCAGGTCTGTGTGTGTGTTTGTTACTGGGGTGAACCCAGGGCATCATGCATCCTAGGCAAGTGCCCTACCACTGAACTACAATCCCAGTTCTTTTTATTTTTTATTTTGAGACAAAGATTCATTAAGTTTCTGCCTGGCCTTGGACTGTTGATCCTCCTACCTCCGCTTCCTGAGTAGCAGGGGTTATAGGAATGCACTACTGCACCTGGCTTTGAGTTTGTTTTAACTGAACTTTACAATTTCTGTATTTTAATTGGTTCATTTCTTAATTGGTTTTAATTTCTATATTTTAAATATGGTTGGATTTGAAAGAAAATTAGAAGAGAGGGAGAGAGGGAGGAAAAAAATACACCCCTGCAAGTCAGGAAACCAGATTAGAACCCTAAGTCTGTACTTCCCAGCTCTAACTAGGTGACTTTCATACCCCCCACCCACCCACCCCAAGCCTTAGCTGCCTTGTATATGTTTGTGAAAATAAATAAGTTATTTGGAGCCAGGGATTTAGCTCAGTGGCAAAGCACCTGCCTGGGATGTGCAAGGTCCTGAGTTCAATTCCCCAGTACCAAAAAAAAAAAAAAAAAAAAGAAATTGTTTGGGGCCAGGGATATTCAATGCTAGCATAGTACAAGGCTCTGGGTTCAATCTAAAAGAGACAGAGATCCCCAGTACCAGAAAAATAAAACAATAAAAATAAGAGACAGAGACAGAGACAAAGAGAGGGACACACACACAGAGACAGACACTGACTTGTAATCTACATGTTCTGAAATCATAAAGGATTAAAAGACCATCCAGGACCAGGTAAGCTACACAAACATCCATACAGCAAGGTTTGAGTATCTCAAAGAAAGAGCAAGGTCTCACTCACTTCCCTTACTGAGTGAATAAGCCAATGAGATAATTAACTTTGAATAAATGCATAAATGATACTGTGTGTGAAAGACAGGTGAAAGTCTGTGATGAATTACTAAGTGGCCATAGTGATATAGGAGAACGGAACTCCTGGCCTACTATATGTCCTGTACAAGTTCATGTTCTCTAAATTCGAAGAATGAATTTTAGGAACAACGGAGGTTAAGAACAGAAATATTTATTGAGAGAGAAAAAAACTTCTGTCTGAGAGAGACAGAAGGGGTCCCGAGTGGGTTGCCAAAGACTCTGTCTTTTCTGATGACTTTTATAGAGTAAAACTGTGATGAGGAAAACTGGGAACTCGCAGAGCAGTTGGGCTTGAGGTGGGACAGAACTGTGGTCAACCAATAAGATTAATTGTTAAGGTAAAATTGACCAAATCAGGGACAAATGGGGAAGCGAGTCACGTAGTAAGCAAGCGTTCTTACGGATCAGCGACTTTCTGTAGGGAGTTGGATTGGTAATTCCTGGCTTCTCAAGGTGATCCAAACCCTAATGTTTATATTTAGGGTGTAGTTGCATTTGTTTTGCCTTCTATCTTGAGATCTGGCCTACAGTAAGAGGTGTGTGTCTCTTCCAAGGTCATAAGACATCTGGTCCTCTGTACGGGTTCCTTTGAGGGCCTAGCCCTGTCTGACTGCCTATAATATTTCTAACTAACTCAGTTGCCTGTAACAATAGCACTGAGAAGCCGGGCGTGGTGGCGCACGCCTTTAATCCCAGCACTCGGGAGGCTGAGGTAGGTGGAGCGTTGTGAGTTCGAGGCCGGCTTGGGCTACAACGCGGCGCAAGGCCGACCTGAGCTACATAGTGCGACCCTGCCTCAAAAAACCAGGCCCGGGAGTTTGGCTCAGTGGCTTAAGCGCCTGCCCTGGCAGGCGCAAGGCTGTGAGTTCAATCCCTGGTGCCGCAAAAAAACAATAGCACTGAGAAATAGTCAACACTATTTAATTCCTTATTTATTAAATGGTAAGCTTTAGTACCAAGAAAGAATAATTTTATGTATGTGCATTTGTTTATACATTCATTTGTTTATTTGTTCAAGTGTTTATTTGTTCAAGTAAGAGCCTACTGTATGCCAAGTATGGTTCCAGGTCCTGGGCGTACAGATCTTTTGCCAGGACTATCACTTTCAGTAAGTGAAAGTGTCACCTCAGCCTTGATCCTTGGGCAAATGTGAACATATCCCTACATAGTTATTAATCTGCTCTAATTTTTTTAAAAAATTAAAAAAGTTTCCTTTGGGAAAATTTGTAAGTCAGGTTTTCTTCCTTATAACAGAGTACCTGAGGTAGTTATCTTAGAAAAGGTTGATGCTGGCTCACAGATTGGGGAATTCAGTCCATGATTGAGTAGCCCCGTTGCTTGGGATGGGCACAGATGGCAATGGAAGAAGTGTGCAGTGTAAGAAAACTGTTTATATCCTAAGCCAGGGAGCAAAGAGGGACAAAGAAGGGGCTGGGGCTCCACAGTCCCTTTCCAGGGCACACCCACAGTGACATCAGGACCTCACACTAGTGGTCTATCTTGCAAAGTTCCGTGCCTTCCCTGTGGCCCCACGCTGGGGGCCACATCTTTGACACATGAACCTTTGGGAGGCACTCAGGAAACTATAGCAAAAGTAACCTTTTCTGATTGTCTTTTCCTATTTTTAACCACTAATGTTTAGTTTGGGAGCTTAACATTTAATGATTTTCAAAAAGCAACAGGTCAACCAAATATAATACTAAGTAATGGATAAAAAGCTAGATAACAGGTCAGACTGGTGGCAAGAAGTCTAATCTTTAAGTCAAACCGATGATGTCACTAGGAAAAGAGGGTCAGTTAGAACCTGGTACCTGGCAGTTACTAGAGGAGTTGTGACAGGGTTAGAGGGTACCCAAGGAGCCATCTTGGGGCCCTTAACCTCTAAAGCAGCCAACGTTGTGTGTCTTGGCCTGTGTACCAGAAAGAAGGACATCTTGGGACTGATAGTTGTCCAGAATGGAGAAGGACGACGCCCCACAGTTGCTGGCTCCTGCCTCAGTGAAGAGCATCATCTCGAGGGTTGAGACTGCCCAGCTGGCTCGGACTCAAGAAGTAAGCTGTGAGATGAGAGAAGTACCCTTATATTGGGGCCCAACATAGAGGCTGGGGACTGACCCCATGTTTAAGCAAGATTTCATTTCTGGATCCGTGAGTGGGGGTGTCCTGGGATACTCAGTAAACTGGTTTTTCAGACAGTTATGAGTTTGAAATATCCACATCCTATACTTGGCTTCTACAGGGTGGGCTGTGTCCTACCACTGGGAAGGAAGCAGCCCTTTACAGGTAAGTGGCAGAAATGCCAGGATGGCCTGTAGTGCTGGGTCCGAGCGGGGCAGGAAGGTGCCCAGATTTCTTGATTCAGGGTCTATCTTTGGCCAGCCAGAATCCCGAGTTTAGTCTTGAGAGTACTCAGGAGTAATGGCCAAAGGTTTGAATCACTTTGTACATAATGAGCCTCTGGTGCAGTTTTAATTTACACCTCTGATCCTGATAGTTTCTTGTCCTGAATTCTGAAATGCTTGCTATGGATATTTAGTGTCACTGAACTTTTGTTATCTGTTTGTTTTGAGACAGGGTCTCACCATCCAGTTCAGGCTGGCCTTGAACTCACTGTGATCCTATTGTCAGGTAGTTCTTTTAGAAATGACATGCCAAACAAATGTATTCCAGGTCCTTTTTGTCTCATAGAATCGGATGAGACAAACCAAAAACAGTACCAAAAATTTATTTAAAAGTGTGGAGGGAAGGGGTAAGGGAAGAACTAACTCTGCAGAGCAAACTTGGGTCAAACAATTAGAGAAAAGACAAAAAGGACAAAAGTAAAAGTACATCCTAGGAGACCCAGGATGAGCTACTGCGAAGTCACAATAGTGGGAACTCTCTTGAGAAGTTCTACAATAGGGGATCCTGAGAGTTATCTGGCCCTGCCCTCAGACCTTGTAGTTGACAGGGCCTGCTTATTTCCCCAGGCAGTTCTGCCATACCCTACCTCCTATATGGATCCCCCTGCTTCAATTTCCAGAGTGCTGGGATTACAGAATGTGTCTCCAAGCCTTTTAGAGTCACTGAATTTAATAATCAATGGTAGTAAGAGTGGAAGCTTTTGCTTGT
Source organism: Dasyprocta punctata (assembly GCA_004363535.1). NCBI lineage: Eukaryota > Metazoa > Chordata > Mammalia > Rodentia > Dasyproctidae > Dasyprocta > Dasyprocta punctata. The sequence goes on along the minus strand of RJWM01000127.1, from coordinate 142,717 downwards.
GCCAGGCACTGTTCTAGGCACTTTAAAGAATTACTTCACTTAATCTTTACAAATATCCTGTGAGCTGGGTGTAGCAGCACACACCTATAATCCCAGCACCAGGTTGGGGTGGGGAGGGGGTGGGGTTGAGGCAGGATTGCCCCGAGTTCATAGTGAGTTCAGGGTCAGTGTGAACTACATAGTGAGACTGTGTCTCAAAAAACCAAAACCAAAACACAAATACCCTGTGAGGTAAGTCCTATAATAATCTCTACTTTGCAAACAAGACAAAACGAAAATAAAAACAACTCAGACCCAGAGGGTTTCAGTGACTTGTCCAAGCATCTGGCTCCAAAGTCTACACTGCTAAGCACTGCAATCTGCTGCCTCCTATATAGGATATTTCTATGCAGCTCTCAGACATCTTGGACAATGTCAACGGTGTCATCAACCGCTTCCAGGAAGAACTGGGATATGATTTAAAAGAAAAGACAAAATCATACCAGATAGAGCAAAAGGGCAAGAAGAGATTCATCTTGTTAGAGAAAATTGCTTCCTTCTCCAAAGATGCTAAGACTAAAGAAAAGAACCTGTATGAAATCCTCCGCTGGCTGGGTGACTGGGGTGAGTCTGCAGGCCGGGTGCAGCCCTCAGGGTGGGTATTTTCCCCCAAGATGCTGGTCCCTGTTCACTCAGTCTCTTCCTTTCTCTACCTAAGTCAGTATTTGCTGGGAGGGGAGTGCAAGTGGTCAGAGGGACATCAAAGGACACACTGCAGGTCCCTTTCCCCGATGAAACCTTCCCCCACTCATGTCACTACGTGTGGTCTCACTCCACAGGGGAGAACGTGTAACTGTCTAAAATGTGATAGATTGTGACATTAACAGTAAATAATGAAGCCTAAGTCACAGGCCCATTATGATATCTCATCTTTTTAGCAGGATAGAAAATGAATTCAAGCTCATATTAGCCATTTTGTAGAGGAGCCAGTGTGATATTCAAAGTAGCAAATGACCATACTGCATAGGCACTGAGGCCAGCCATATGGCACCCCTGATCAGGAGTGGAACATGGGCTCACAGCCCAAAGCCAAGGACTCAGATCTGAGTCCTAACAGTCTATGTGCAGCGAAGCGTGCTGGATCCCAAAGTGTTGGAGGAAGTGGGATGTGCCCTAACTGTTCACCCTGCCATTGCCCAGGGAGTTCTCAGTGCAATGTCCTTCAGCTGCCCTCAAGAGCTAAGACAGCTGCAGACTCTTCTTGGTTTTCTTAACTGTCCAGACATTGGATGAGGCAATGGGTACAGAGCAGTAACAAGACAGGGTAACTTCCTTGACTTCATAGTACAATAGTTAATGTCTAATGTATATTTCTACATGGCAGAGCTCATATTAATGATTTCACATATATTATCTCATTTAATCATCACTCAAAGCTTTTTTTTTTTTTCCTTTGCTACCAGGAATCGGACTCACAACCTTGCACCTGCCAGGCAGGTGCTTAAGCCATTGAGCTAAATCCCCGGCCCTATTTTTGAGACAGTGTCTCACTATGCCATTCAGGCTGGCCTTGAACTCACTTTGTAGCCCAGGCTGGTCTCAAACTCACAAGGATCCTCCTGCCTCAGGCTCCTGAGTGCTGGGATTAAAGGTGTGTGCCACCATGCCTGGCTATCACCCAAAGTTTTTACAGGGAAGGAAACTACAAGTCCCCAGCAAGTTCTGAAATTCTGAAGAAATGTTTACTGCTGTGGGTTTTTAGCATCACTGAAATGAATGAGCAAAATGATAATCAGAACTAATGCTCAGGGGAGTAAGTGACCTGCCCCATATTATATAACTAGTGTGAGCAAAAACCAATCAACCTCAAAACTGCTACAACCCCCGTGCTCAAGAGCTGTTTGGCGCCCTTAGAAGACAGACTGTCCTCAGCTTGCACTTCTCACTCCTTGTCCAGGTGACAGTCTGACCTACGAGATCAGGAACAGGAAGAGTGAGGAGGAAGAGGAAGCCCTGAATGAATGGGTTGAAGTAATAGAGAAAGTGCTACCTCTCTCCCTCATCACCACCAAGGGAGGCATAGAATCGCTTGTTTCCCTTTGTTCCACTCTCATTGAAGAACAAAAGAAACGGTCACAAAGTAGGTTTCGAGGTGTACCTGGGAGGGGAGTGGGTGGGGCTGGAAGAAACTTGGCTCGGGGGAGGAAGGTATGGACCGGATGAGTCCATAGGGGTTTTCCAACCCTCCCTCAGAGCCAGTGCAGGCAGGCACGGAGATGCATGGTGACACACATCTGTCATTCCAGCACTCCAGAAGCTGAGGCAGGAGGATCACCAAGTTCAAGGCCAGCCTGAACTATGTAGTGAGACCCTGTTTCAAAAAAATGAAACAAAAGTAGAAAAGGAAGTAGAGTTGGGGGTCGAGGTAAAGGTCAAGATATTGAACCCAAGCTGAGCACTGAGCAGCTCTGAGCTGGCCCTCTGGGTGTAGATAGACAGCAGGTGGAGATGTGCTTGGAGCTCTTTCCTGGAGCTGGGCCTTGCATGGGCTATAGGAAGAAGGCCCAAAGGCCAGGAAGCCTAGAGTCTATGGCCAGAGCTTGAGGAACATCCTTTCTTACTCCAAACCTACCTGCCGCACCAGAAAGCTTGCTGAGGCTCAACCAGAGCCCCCTCTGGAATCTTCCTGGTCATGGCTGCTCCCAAGGTAGTCAGTCAACAACATGGCTGAACCTTGGAATTTTACTTATACTGGCACTATAAGTGACCTGAGATTATCTAATTTTACTGCATTTTGCAGATGAGAGCATTGATTGGGTAGAGAAGAGAAAGGAACCACAAGAGAGCTCATGGCAAAGCCAGGTCCCACATTTAGGTTAGTTTTACTCAAGAGCATGGGTTTTGGAGTCAGACAAGTTCAAATTCCATCTATTCCAATTTCTGGCTTTGTGACTTTGGGCAAATTACTTTATCTCTTTGAGTCTCAATTTCTCGACACATAAAATGGAGAGATACCAGGCATCATACTGCATGCTTATAATCCTAGCACTCTGCAAGATGAGGCTGGAGGATTGCAAGTTTGAGCCTAACCTGGATAACGTAATGACTTGGGGAGAACCTATGTCAAAAAAAAAAAAAAGCGGAGGAAAATGCCTACTTGTAGGGTTGGGGAGGCTTCCACAAGGTATGAAGTGTCCGATGCCTTGTTTGGAACACACTCAGGATTTAATCAATGGTAGTTTCTAGGCATGGTGATTTATACCTGTAATCCCAGCACTCGGGAGGCTGAGACAGGAGGGTTAATTAAATCTTATGATGTAGATGCTCTGATTATCCCCATATTTTGGATGAGGAAACTGAGGCACTGAGAACTTCAAAAATTTGCCAAGGGAAGTGGGAAAAATGAGGTTCAAAACCAAGTTCTCTGGTCCTATAACCTAAGCTCTGTACTACTTACAGAGCCACAAGGCAAAAATAGCTAGATACCAACTTGACTTCAGCATCACTTAATTTTCAGATTTCCTCTAGCCCCTCCCTCATCCAAACTTATCCACTGTGATTTTCTGTCAGTGATATTCACTGAACAGATGTGCCAAGATGAACCCTCCAGCAGTCCTACGAATTTGTAGGTCCAGGGGCAGGGGACTATGATGGTAACCAGCCCTTGAAGAGTTGAAGTTTGTCAGTGGGGTTGAATGCAGCACACACAATCTGTGCTTAGTACACTTTCCTGGGGAGCGGGTTAGCTGCTTTCATCAGAATATCAAGGCAGCTGTGACACATCTCCTGAATGGAAAAAGATGTTAGTCTTTGTTATGGTGGCTGTGGGGATACTGAAATCACAGCCTGCGAACTGAGCTACATCCCCAACCCTTTTTTTTAGAGACAAGGTCTCACTAAGTTGTCGAATTGCCCAAGCTGGGCTCCAACTTTCAATCCTCCTGCCTCAGCTCTCAGAGTGGTAGGATTGCATGCACCACCTTGCCTGGCCAAGACCTTAGGCATTCATTCATTCATTCATTTCATACTGGGGGATTGAATCCAGAGCTACTCTACCACTAGCCTTCATCCCTAACCCCTTTTTATTCTTAGTTTTTTCTGAAAACAAGTTTTATTGAGATAAAGACTTAAATTACATAATTTAGTTCTTCATTTTGAGACAAGAACTCACTAAATTGCCTAGGCAGGACTTTTCCTAGAGAAACAGATATAACACAAGACATAGAAATGTATAAGAAATTACAAGATTGGCTTTAGATGGCCAGCCACAGAGTTGGATGAAGAAGTGTGCAGAGAGTGTCTGCGCACTAGAGATGGAAGGTTTTGGTCCAAGGTCTGGAGCTCACTGCAGTGTCTGGTGCAAGTCCATCTCAGCATCTGTGATGGAACATTGAAGAGTCTACACCAGAAGGCTGAAGGATCTGAGGCAGAAGCCAAAACATCTGCATTGGAAGTCAAGTGATGACATCCAAGCTGAAGGTGAAGAATGGAGCTCCTCCAAAGAACAGAAGCAGATCTGTCCTCCCTCATTTCCCCTTTGTACTATCTATGTGATGAGTTGCCTTAGGGCAGGTCCTCTATACCCTAGGGTGTAGAATTGCCAAGCTAACTTAGTTAAGCTTATAAACTTGTCAAGTTGACACAATCAAGCAACTATTACAGACTTGAACTTGCAATCCTCCTCAGTCTCCCCAAGAGTTAAGATTACAGGGACATGCCAACATATCCAGTTGACATTAGTTGTTTTTAGAGAGAAAACAGGTGAATAGCTGTTGAACTGTGATAGATCCCTATAGGTACAACCCAGGACTAACATTTAAGGGAAACAAATCTTCTGAGTGGGCTTAAAGAGCTTGGGTAATGGTTTTAGGGACCTAAATACAGATATTGAGGTTGGGAAGTGGCACAATTAGAAAAATGATAATTCTACTCCAGGAAAAACATGAGGGTCAGGAGTATGGTTGGTTGGTTTGCTTGTTTGTTTGTTTGAGACAGGGTCTCACTATGTAGTTCAGGCTGGCCTCAAACTTGTGGTGTGGCAATTCTCCTGCCTCAGCCTCCTGAGTGCTAGGACTACAGGTGTGTGCTACCACGTCTGACCAGTGGTATATTGAACTGAGTCAGGTTGGAGTGACTCCTCTGGGCTCTGTAGGTGCTGTGGAGCTGACAGACCCAAAGGCAAGCTCTGCAAGCTCGGGCTCAGCAGGGTTCCCTGGAACAGGCAGCCTCTGCTCCTTTTTTTTTTTTTTTTTTTTTTTTTTTGAACTGGGGATTAAACTCACATCCTCACACTTGCCAGGCATGCTCTTACCCACTGAGCTAAATCCCTGGCCCCAGCTCCTTATTTTTGCCCAATCCAAAAAGGATTAAATGAGTATTTTGGCCAAGTGGGGTCTGGAGAATCAGTATAATTCTTGGAATTCAGGGGAATTTGTTGGCTTTTTTCTTCTCTATCTCTCCCAGTGCCCAAACACATCTTCTGGCAGGACTGGCGAGAGAAAAGCCCACAAAAATCTCCACCCCACCCTCAGCCAATGAGCCCAGAACAGATGCTCCAAGACAAGCACGCCACCTCTATGAAGGCCTCCGAGGTGACATCCATGTTGCAGGAGCTCCTGGACTCCACCATGTTCAACAAGGGAGAGGTCAAGGCCATCAGGTACATGTCCAGTGTGGTAGAGAACCTCAACAAGGCCTTGATCCTCCAGCACAAGGAGAACAGGAACCTGGAAACCAAATACAAGTGCTTGCAAATAGAGATGGCCACGGAGCTCAGCACCCAGAGACTGCATTTCCAGAAGTCCATCCAAGACCTTGAGGGCAAGAGGGATGCTCTCCTAAAGCAGGTAGCAATTCTAGGTGGGAAGTGCCATGACCTTGTCCTGACAAAGCATGCCCTAGAGTTCCAACTGAAGAAGATTCAGATTGCTAGAGGTCCAGCTGGAGACCCTGCTGAGATGTCTCCTGACTCCCCAGCTGCCCCTGAGGAAAAAACCCTTCCCCAGATGGGAGCAGTCACGGAAGAAACCCAACAGGAGCCCAGGGCAGAGGAGCAGTTATTTTCACCATTTTCCTCAAGTCCCATGGCCACAGCCTGGGACAGTGGGGAGACACCTCCAGCATGCCACCAGCTCTCCGCCATGAACATGCATTCCAGGATCACAGATGTGTTCAAGGACACTAAGATCCTGGAGCCTGTGTTGTCACTCACGGAAGACCACACATTTCCTACAAAACAAGAGAGATGGGTGGCAGAAATCCCAGACCACAAAGACAAAAACCAAGGGGACCACTTCCCAGAAAAGGAAAGAGTCCAAACTAAGCTGCATTTTAGGAAGCAGCCGTCCCCAGGGAGCTCCGGGAAGGTGCCCTTGGAGAGCCAAGCAGGGCACTGGGAAGAGGAGCTCTGCTGGCAGAGGCGGAGGCAGCAGTGGCTGCAGGAGGAGGAGATGTGGCTGCAGCAGCAGAGGAAGTGGGCCCTGCTGGAGCAGGAGCACCAGGAGAAGCTGCGGCGATGGGAGATGGAGGCAGCTCCCAGGCTGCAGCGGCAGACACTGGCCTGGCCAGAAGAGGAACAACAGAGCCTAAGGAGGGAGCCGGTGGGGCCAAGGGAAGACACGGAGAGGCCGATCTTCACAAACACCAGTTGGTGGAGGAACCTGGAGAAGGCAGAGCCTCCTCCAAGCCGGGCCCAATCTGCCTGCCAAGGCAGGAGGCCATACTTGCCCAGGTCCTCCCTCCCCCAGCAGCCTGGCCCAGAAAACCAGAGGACCATGAGTTCAACCAAGTGCACTCAGTTGCCACGGGCCAGCTGTGTTCCCACCAAGCCCAAAAAGTCTGCCTCGTTTCCTGTCACTGGGACATCTATCCGAAGGGTGACCCGGCCCTCTGTGCAGAGGCCCCCAGTCACCCCTAAGGAGAAAGTGTACCACATGGACATGGAGGCCCAGAGGGAGAACCTGCAGCTCCTGAGTGGGGAGTGCAAGCTGCAGCTGCCACGTCACCTGCACAGCAAGGCCTTGGAGCTCACCACCACCACCATGGAGCTGAACACACGCAGGCTGCGGTACCTGTGCCGGAAGTACGTCCTCTGCAGGCACTTTCAAAGCCTCCGGTGAGAGTCCCGCCAGTTCACTGCACCCACCACGCCCTCTGCAATATCGGGGCAGAGCCAAAACCCAGTGCAAGAGGAGGGGTACAGGCAAAGGCGCTAGGGGGAACCACCCGGGCTTGGGCCAGGCCTCCTGAAGGAGGGGACAAACAAAAGCTCCCTGGCTTCTGGCCCTTGGGCGGCCCTAGAAGATGTGGGAAGCAGGGCATATACAGGCTTCTCTCCTTGTTACGGGCTTTCTTTCCAAGCTCGCAGCCCCATTTCTTCCTTGTTTCCTATCTTCCTGCCTACAATTCCACCTAATGTGTGGCCGCCCATTTGCTTGACTTTTTCTTCCTGTTTCTAGCTCAGCCTAGAGGCCCCTCACCTGATACCACTTCCTACTTCCCTGGTCTCTATTTTCCCCAGTTCTCACCAACCTCCATTTCTTTTGCCCCCAGGAATTACAGAGAACAGGCTCATCTCTTCTCCTCTCTTCTCAGAGAAGCAGTGATCAACCACATGCAAGTCACAGGAGAAACGAGGGCCTCTGACGTGGCCCAGAGCCTCTACGTCCTCCTGGGAAACATCGACCGCCAGCAGAGGCTCCGGCTCCAGGCCTGGACGGACAAACAGAAAGACCTGGAGGAGAAGCACAGGGAGTGTCTGAGCAGCATGGTGACCATGTTCCCCAAGGTGCTTGCAGGGGTGGGGAGGGTGGGCATCCCAGTCAACAGGGAGCGCCAGGGACATGAGCCAGCGTGGCTGTGTTCTAGGGCTGGGAGGCAGGTGGGAAATGCGACAGCAGGTTAAAGCTGCTGATCCAGGAAGAGCTGAAGGGGGGATGTGGCCTGAGTGTAAGGAAGGGCAGCTTTCTAATCTGTGTATGTGGGGAGAGCAAGTGAGAAGGGGGGCCCTTCAACAAGAGCCAAGGAAGAGGAGACTCTTCTAGGGGGGCTGAGTAGCTGGGTCCTGTATTTGTGAGGTTCTCTGCCTGCTCTTTTCTGGCTACTGTCTAGACTCGGGACACAGCTGTTGTCCTCACTGCCTCTCTAGAGATTCACTTTGTTTCCCTCTGAGGTTGTTCTTTTGATTTCTAGATGCTGGGTCTCCTGTTTGTTTTGTTTCGTTTGTTTGTTTTTTGAAACAAGGTCTTGCTATGTAGTCCAGGCTGGCCTTGAACTCACTATGTAACACAGGCTGGCCTTGAACTTGTGGCAGTCTTCCTGCCTCAGCCTCCCAAGTGCTGGGATTACAAGTGTGCATCACCATGCCCAGGCTCTGGGTCTCTTCTTTTCCAGTTCTTGTTCTTGTTTTAGTGGAGCATCTCCTCTAGTCACTTTCTGACCAAGAATGCATAGGAAGGTAAGTCACTGAGACTCAGGCTGTCTGAAAGTACCTTTGTTTAACAACTGCCCTTACACCTAATTGGTGGGTTGCCTGACCACAAAGGTCTGGGTTAGAGTCCATATTTCCTCCTAGCTTTGCAGATGTTGTTATTGCCTTCTAGGTTCTGATGCTGCTAAGCGTTCAATCCTTTGGGTTTGGCCTATTTTTACTCTCTAAGAGCTGACAGAGTCTCTCTCTGTGTCTTCACTGTTTCATAATTTCATAATAATGTGCTTGATCTGGACCTATTTTTGTCCACTTTATTGGCCACTAAGTTAGTAATTTCTGTTTGGAAACATATATCCTTTAGTTCTGGAGCCTTGTCTCAAATTCTATATTAGATTAGCTTGGTGTGGTGGCACACTCCTGTAATCCCAGCACTCAGGAGGCTGAGGCAGGAAGATCATTTCGAGTTCAAGACCAGCCTGGGCTACAAAGTGAGCCCAAGTCCCGTCTGAACTGCATATTCAAGACCCTGTCTCGAGAAGACAGAAGAAAAAAAAAGATCAGCAGTTCTCCAAGTGTGGTCTGCTGTCCCATGGAAATCCTGAGTCTAGACCTTTTCAGGGGCTCTGTGAGGTCAAAATTATTTACTTATAATAAATCTTATTGTATATACGACATGATATTAGAAGATGGATATACATGGTAAAATGGTTACTATAGTGAAAACCAATTAACACATCTATCATCTCCCGTTACTACCCCCACGCACACAATAGCAGTTAAAATCTACCCATTTGGCAAAAACCCTGAATACAAACTAGGCATGATGGTGCACATCTATAATCCCAGCACTTAGGAGGCCGAGGCAGGATTCCCTTGGGGTATATAGTGAGCTCAAAGCCACCCTGAGTTACATGGACCCTGTCTCAAAAAAATCCTCCATATAAAATCCACTATTATTAATTATAGTTCTCATGTTGTACTTTAGATCTCTAGACTTGTTCATCCTTTACATATTTGCTACTTTGTATCCTTTTACCTTCATCTCCCCATCTCCTGCCCTACACCCTGGCCCTGGTAACAATTGTTATTTTCTATCTCTAGGTATTTATCATTCATTTTTACATTCTCATATAAATACCACACAGTCATGTACTATGTTTCTGTCTGGCTTATTCCACTTAGCATCATGTCCTCCAGATCCACGCATATTATGGCAAATGGCAGGCTGTCTGTCCTCTTTTAGGGGTGTCTGGGGAATGTGTATCAGTGGAACTTGTGCCATCTGTGGGATCAACTCCCAGAACCATACACAAAAAAGGAATATTTTTCTTGTAAGGCTGAATAATACTTTATTTTACTTACACACACACATACACCTCTAGACTGTTTCTTTGTCTTGGCACTTGTGAATAGTGCTTCAGTGAACATAAGAATACCAAACTTTACAGAGTGGGTGATTTCATTTTCCTTGAGTACATACCCAGATGAAGGATGGTGGGGGTTATATATTATTGCTATTTTTAATTTTTTTCTTTTTTTGGTACTGGGAATCAAACTTATGACCTCGTGCTTGCCGCTTGCCTCGTGCCTGCAGGTGCTGTGCTGCTGAGCTATATATTTGGCCCTATTTTTAATTTCCTTAGGAACCTCCATACTATTTTCCATAATGGCAGCTCCAATCCACATTCCCACCAAGTTCCCTCCTCTTGCATACCTGCTGCTGCCTCTAATTGCCAACACACCCCATACCATGCCTAAACACTTTCTCATCTTCCTTTCTCTCAGAGATCACTGACCCCTCAGGTACCATGGCCTATGGGTTAGGTCCCCCTGGTCTACACCAGCAAAATTAGAGTCTCATTCTCTCATTCTCTGAACTAGGACCTATTGTCATCTTTCAGTATCCTTGCTGAGAACTCATATCCTCTTCCTCTCAAACTGACAACTGACACCAGGAAAAACTTCATTTTTTCAAATCTGTCTTTTTTCCTTGCAGTATTGCATAGCTGGTTCTCACATTCATATATCAAGTGCATCTTGAATAATCCCAGGGTGCTGTGCAGTTCGGTTTTGACGCTGTATTCCTCAAAAGGGATCCTAGGCTTAGCAACCAAAAACAATTAGGAAGTAACTCCCTGGTCTGGGGCTCTGCCTTGGTGGTAGTGTGCTTCATGGGCATGCATGAGGCTCTAGATAATAGAAATTGAACCAAGGGCCTTTGCTCTGGGCTACATCCCCAGCGCAGTTTTATTTCTTTTATTTTGAACCATGGTTTCGCTAAGTTACCCAGGCTGGGCTCAGAAAAAGGATCTCTGCTGGTCACTGGTTTGCTGCTTCTTTGCTACTTCGCTGCTTTGCTGCCTTCTATTCACTATGAGCTGTTTCTCTTCTGTGATGCCCCTCTGCTCTGCCACACCCGGCCTTGGAGCCCTCCAACCATGCACTGAAACCGCTACAAACTGTGAGCCAAAATAAACCTTTCCACCTTTAATTTTGGGTGTTGACTATTTTGTCTTAGCATGAGAAAAGTAAATAAGTCAGGGATCAAACTGAGGAGTGCTCTACCACTGAGCTACATCCTAACCCTAATTTATTTATTGATTTATTTATTTATTTTTGCAGCACTGGGGATCAAACTCACAACCTCATGCCTGCCAGACAGGTACTTAAGCCACTGAGCCAAACTCCCGGCCCTAGTTTTTTGAGACAAGGCCACGCTATGTAGCTCAGGCTGGCCTTGAGTTCACGTTGTAGCCCAAGCCAGCCTCGAACTCACAATGCTCCTCCTACCTCAGCCTCCCGAGTGGTGGGATTAAAGGCGTGCACCACCACGCCCGGCTCCCCTTTTATTTTTTATTTTTTATTTTGAGACAATCTTGCTAAATTACTGGGATTATAGGCATGTGGCACCACACCCAGCTAGTGCAGGAATTTTTTTTAAAAAGTCAAAACTCAAGGACCAGGCAAGCACAAGGTTGTGAGTTTGATCCCCGGTACCAAAAACAACAACAACAACAACAAAAACCCAAGGATCGAAGCAATAATAGTTAAAAGTTTGGGATAACAGAAGGAAAAACTTCTATTTTTTATTGTTTTTTTTATTTTAAAAAGAAAATAACAATAAAAACAACGATACAGAATTTCATAACAATATAGGAAATGTACAATGGTTAACACATTGTGTATTGTTATCTACAAAGTAGTTGCTCAAGCCGGGTGTGGTGGTGCATGCCTGTAATCCCAGCACTCAGGAGGCTGAAGGAGGAGGATCACTGCAAGTTCAAGACCAGCCTGGGCTACAAAAAAAAAAAAAAAAAAGGTAGTTGCTCAGATTATAAGACATAGGCATGCAAAATTAGTCAAACAATGTAAGCACAAACCATTCTCTTCAATGAATTAAACAAAATTAGTAGTAATTGTTGTTCTTTCCTTCTGAGCAGTTTCTTTCCCTTTCACAATATCTAGTATACATTTTGGAACTTATTTACTCTTTCAGTTTCTTACACTAGGGAGACAATACAGTGCTTACACATGTGAGTCTGATTTATTTCACTTATGAGTATGGTCTCAAGTTGCATCCATTTATCTATAAAAGCCTCAAGTTTATTCTTCTTGATAGCTAAGTAGTACTCTATTGTATAAAAATACCACATCTTTTTTATTCATTTTTTGGTTGATGGGCATTTGAGTTGTTTCCAAGATTATACAAATTGTGCTGCTATAAACATTGGTCTGCATATATTGCTGTGATATGATGTTTTTAATTCTTCTGGGAAAATATCCAGAAGGTGGATATATGGATTGAATGGGACCTCTAATCCTAGTTTTTTGAGGCTTCTCTACACAGATTTCTATGGTGGTTGTACCAGTCTATACTCCCACCAACAGCAGAAAAGGGTTCCTTTTTTCCCACAGACCCACCAGCATTGGTTATTGGCTGATTTCTTGATGATAGCCATTCTTTCTGGGGTGAGATGGAATCTCAGTGTTATTTTAATTTGCATTTCTTGAATGACCAATGATGTTGAACATTTTTTCGTGTATTTATTTGCCATTCGTATTTCTTCATCTGGGAAGTGTGTATTCATTTCTGATGCCCAACTTTGGATTGGGTCGTTGAATCTGGAGGGCCTGATTTTTTTCAATTCTTTATATGTTCTAGATAGAAGTCCTTTGTCTGAGGGACAGTTGGTTAAAATTTTTTCCCAATCTGTGGGTTTTCTTTTCACTCTATTGATGATCTTTTTTTTTTGGTGGTACTGGGGATTAAACTCACAATCTTGTGCCTGCTAGGTAGGTGTTTAGGGCACTGAGCTAAATCCCCGGCCCTATTTTTTTGAGACAGGGTGGCCTTGAACTCACTTTGTAGACAAGGTTGGTCTTGAACTCACAATGATCCTCTTGCTTCAGCCTCCCAAGTGCTGGGATTAAAGGCATGCACCACCACGCCCGGCTTTGGTGATTTATTTTGATGTGCAAAAGCTTTTTAATAAGATGAGATCTCAGTTGTTGATTCTTTGAAGAACTTCCTGTGCAGTTTGGTTTTTTAAAAATTATTTTATTTATAAAGAATCTACCAAAAAATCAATAGAACAGACAAGGCAGGTTTAGCAAGGTCATGGCACAAGGTCACAAAGCCACATACAGAAATGTAGTGTTGGCCTATATACAAGCAATGGACAATTCAAAAGTAAAATTGCAAACGCACAAGTTACAACATCACAAAAAAGTTTAAAGTAACATTAATGTATAAATCTACCAAAATACATTTATTATATCCAAAAAACTATAAAAACTGATCAAAAGTACTCAAATACAACCTAAATAAGTGAAGAGAGACTATGTATGTGAACTGGACAAATATCAAAACATTTATTCTCCCTAAACTTATCTATAGATTCACCTCAATATCTGTCAAAAATCTCAGTGAATTCTTTTTTCTTTAACTATCTTAACTTTTTATATACATATACATAAACATATATATATAGTTTTTCTTTCAGTTTGTCACACAAGTGCAACAATACAATACTTACATATGTGTGGCTTATTTATTTCACTGATAAGTGTATTCTCAAGGTGCATCCATTTAAGTATGAAAGTGTCCAGTTTATCGTTCTTTACAACTGAGTAGTATTCCATTATATAGAAATACCACATCTTTTTTGTCCATTCCTCAGTTGATGGGCATTTGAGTTGTTTCCAAGATCTGGCTATTATGAACTGCACTGCTATCAACATAGGTGCACATATATCACTGGGGTATGATGTTTTTAATTCTCTTTTGGGAAGATACCCAGAAGGGGAATAGCTGGGTCAAATGGGACCTCCAATCCTAGCTTTTTGAGGAATCTCCACACTGACTTCCACAGTGGTTGCACCAGCCTCCATTCCCACCAACAGTGGAGCAGGGTTCCTTTTTCTCCACAGCCCTTCTAGCACTTGTTATTGGTTGACTTGTTAATACTAGCCATTCTTAGCCAGGCGTGGTGGTGCACGCCTTTAATCCCAGCACTCGGGAGGCTGAGGTAGGAGGAGCATTGTGAGTTCGAGGCCAGCTTGGGCTAAAACGTGAGCACCTGATCTACATAGTGCGACCCTGCCTCAAAAAACTAGGGTTGGGAGTTTGGCTCAGTGGCTTAAGTGCCTGTCTGTCAGGCGTGAGGCTGTGAGTTCGATCCCCGGTGCCACAAAAAAAAAAAAAAAATTACTAGCCATTCTTTCTGGGGTGAGGTGGAATCTCAGTGTTTTAATTTGCATCTCTTGGATGACCAGTGCTATAACACATTTTTTCATGTATTTATTTGCTGTTTGTACTTCTTCATCTGAAAAGTGTGTATTCATCTCAGGTGCCCATTGTTGGATTGGGTCTTTATATCTTGGAGGACTGATTTTTTTAAGTTCTTTGTATGTTCTTGATAGTAATCCTTTATCTGAAGGACAGCTGGCAAACATTTTCTCCCATGTTGTGTGTTGTCTCTTCACTCTGTTGGTGGTTTCTCTTGCTGTGCAAAAGCTTTTCAATAGGATGAGATCCCATTTGTTGATTCTTTATGATAGTTCCTGTGCAATCTGGCTTTTATTCATAAAGTCTGCCTACACCAATGTCTTCAAGAGTTTTACCTACTCTATCTTCCAGGAAATTTAATGTTCCTGTTTTAATGTTGAGATCTTTAATCCATTCAGATTTTAACTTAGTACATGGTGAAAGATATGTGTCCAGTTTTAATCTTGGGCATGTGGAAAGCCAGTTTTTCCGATACCATTTATTAAAGAGGCTATCTTTCTTCCAGTGAATGTGTTTGGTACCTTTGTCAAAGATAAGGTAGCTTAGTGTATCTGCAGTTGTTTCTGAATCTTCTAATCTATTCCATTGATCTTTAGGTCTTTTTTTTTTTTTTTGCCAGTACCACACTGTTTTTATCACAGTAACTTTATAGAATAATTTCAAGTCAGGAATTCTGATGCCCCCTGTCTTGTCTTTGTTGCCCAGGATTGCCTTTGCTATTCTGGGTCTCTTCAGATGAAGTTTAGGATTATTTTCCCTAATTCTGTAAGATATGCTACTGGAATTTTGATTGGGATTGCATTGAATCTGTGTAACAGTTTTGGAAGTATGGCCATTTTCACTATATTGATTCTTCCTACCCAAGAGCACGGGATATCTCTCCATTTTCTGATATCCTCTTCAATCTCCATTTTCAGAGTAGTATAGTTTTCAATATAGAGGTCTTTTATGTCTTTCGTTAGATTGATTCCTAAGTATTTCATTTTTTTGATGCTATTGTAAAAGGTATTGTTTCCCTGATTTCTCTCTCAGTGAGTTTGTTATTCGTATACAAGAAGGCTATTGATTTTTGAAGGTGTTGATTTTGTAACAAGTTACATTACTAAATCTGCTTATTAAATCTAGAAGTCTTTTGGTGGAGTTTTTGGAATCTTCTGAGTATCATGTCATCTGCAAATAATGGTAGTATAACTTCTTCTTTTCCTATCTTTATTCCTTTTATTTCTTTCTCTTGTCTAATTGCTCCTGCTAAAGTTTCCAGAACTATGTTAAATAAGAGTGGAGATAGTGGACATCCTTGTCTTGTTCCTGATTTTAGAGTGAAAGCTTTCAGTTTTTGTCCTGTTAGTATGATGTTGGCAGTTGGTTCGTCATAGATGGCTTTTATCAGATTGAGATAGAGACCATTTATTCCAATTTTCTGTAGGGTTATTATCATGAATGGGTTCTGGACTTTGTCAAAAGCTTTTTCTGCATCTATTGAGACTATCATATGATTTTTATTCCTTGGCTCTGTTAATATGATGTTTTACATTTATGGATTTATATATGTTGAACAATCCCTGCATCCCTGGGATAAATTCCACTTGATCATGGTGTACAATGTTTTTGACAATTTGCTGCAGTGTGTTTGCCAATATCTTATTGAGGATTTTTGCATCAGTGTTCGTTAGGGAGATTGGCCTGTAATTCTCTTTTTTAGTTGGATCCTTCTCTGGTTTTGGAATCAGAGTAATGCTTGCTTTCAGGAATGAATTTGGAAGTATTGCTTCCCATTCAATTTCATTAAAGAGTTTGAGAAGTAGTGGTGTTATGTCTTCTCTAAATTTCTTGTAGAATTCAGCAGTGAATTCATCAGGGCCTGGGCTTTTCTTTGTTGATGATTTTTTAATTACATCTTTAATTTCTTTCTTTCTTTTTCTTTTTCTTTTTTTTTTTTTTTTTTTTTTTTTTTTTTTTTTTTTTTTTTTTTTTTTTTTTTTTTTTTTTTTTTTTTTTTTTTTTTTTTTTTTTTTTTTTTTTTTTT